>PVLA01002799.1:188295-246695 GCA_004027455.1 Hydrochoerus hydrochaeris
GAAGGAAGGAAGGAAGGAAGGAAGGAAGGAAGGAAGGAAGGAAGGAAGGGGAATTGGATTAAAAGAACAATGCTAAGTACACTGATCTTTAGATACACATCTGTCAGCACTATTTCCCTCTGCACAGGAAGGAAGGAAGGAAGGAAGGAAGGAAGGAAGGAAGGAAGGAAGGAAGGAAGGAAGGAAATCTTCCTCTAATGACAGGCTCAGGGCTGCATGCAGAACACAGACAACAAGATCCAGCATGTAACAGCACTGGAACACAGAACACAAGCCAGCAAGCTAGAAGAACACATTTGGAGATGGAGCCACAGAGGCACCGAAGCCAGTCCAACCCACATCGCAACCCGTGCTTCAAAGCTCATACTCCAAAATCTGAAAAACACTGGTCACTTCACTGATACATGATCTTAACCAGTAATGATAAAAACACTATCCACTAAAAAAAAAATAGTAGCAAAGATTAAAAGCAGTCACATTTAAACCACATAGTCCACTGCAGGCAGAAATCACCCACACCGAACAGACACTGTTCTCTACTGAGAGCATCTCTGCTGCTTAGTGCTGGCCAGGAGGAGCCCAGACCCCAGAGCCGCACTGCTTCTAAAAGGCAGCTCCCAGAGCAGGTGCTGCTGGCCACCTACCTGATGTTAGTCTCCTCCTGTCCTAGCTCCATGATGCAGGGGGTGGGATGAAACTGCAATCCCCAGCCCCCCACAGAAACAGAAGCAAAGACGGAAGACAGCTGTCAGGACCCTGGGCCGGCAGCCAGCTTCGCCTCTTACTACCTCTGTGGCTCGAAGCTGCACAGCTCACTGAGCCTCCTGAAACTTAGGATCTTCTTTGGTCAATGGCAACAGTATCACAGGGATACAGTGAGAATTAGAGCAAAGAGATGTCACTGTGTCCACATACCTAACATTCAGTAGCTACTGACTAGGTTACTATTAATATTCTTCTTTATCCTGGGATGGAGCCCAGGCTGTGTGCTTACTGGGTAACCCTCTATCCCTGAGCCTCACCGCCAGCCTGCCCTGGATCCCTGACCTGTGAGACTTAGCGAAAAGCTCTTCCCCTTCCTCATCCTTCTTTCCGTGAATATGGACAGGATGGATACAGCTCTAACTGAAGATGAAAATATGTGTTAAGACACCCATGTTTTAGCAGCGTTATCCACAATGGCAGTGTGTCCAAGGATGGATGAACTGATAAACAAACCGTGATACATACGGATCATGGAAAATTGTTCTCTCTTCAAAGAACAGAAATTCTGACACATGTGAAATATGGGTGAAACCCTGAGGACATACTAAATGATGACAACCAGTGACAAAAAGATAAATGCTGTATCCTTTTCCTTATATGAGGGACCTGTAGTCAAATGTACAGAGATACAAATAAAATGGTGGGAGAGGAGGGAAATGGTAGTTAAGGGTTACAGAGTATCAGGACTGCAAGATGAAACCATTCTGGAGTGGACAGTGGTGATGGTTTGAGCGACAAAGTGAATGCAGGTAAAGTACATGCCACTGAACTATACATTTAGAAATAGTTAAGATTGTGAAAAGCGTATTTTATATTTTTACTACTATTTATCAAATAGTAAAATACATGTTAAGGATGTAGCGACACTGTTACTCTGGCACCATCACACAAGGGCCTATGCCAACCTCTAGGCTGCCTTTAGAAGAAAATAAAGCCTGGCTTGTTTTAAGTCACAGTTGTTGGGGGTCCATGGCACATCCACAGTGATTTCTTGTAGATAGAGCCCACAGAGGTAAGAAGGCAGAGAAAGAAAGAAAGAAAGAAAGAAAGAAAGAAAGAAAGAAAGAAAGAAAGAAAGAAAGAAAAGCATTTCTTTTCAAGTATTCGGCTTCCCAGTGAGAGATGAGAGATTTTCTTTGCAATATCTCTATAAATGATCCCATCCTCAGGTCAATACCTCTTCAGGTCAGTCCACCAGTTCCCAGCAACCCATTTTCTCCTCCAGATACTGCCCTCAGAGTCAACCTGGGGAGGCAAATGAGGTGGGGAGAGCCAGCAGCTTCCCTGGGGTGGACAGCAGATTAACTGAGACAACTGAAAATAACCACCAAAGCGGAGCCCCATGGTTCAGCCCTGCACTGCTGGTCCAGCTGACAAAGACTTTCAGTGTTGAAAGCAAAGATCTAGGAGTCAGAGATGATTTTCATTTCTTCCTCACTGTTTCTAGTGCTATCTGGGTATCTGTGACTGTAAGAATGGCTGGCTTCCACCCTCCATAGTTCTGGCTAACGGTACTAAGAGCCTTTTCTATATATTTTTTATTTTTTAATTTAAAGAAGGTAAACTAACTAAGCAGCTACCTGTCACTGCAAGAACACAGAACAAGGGAGTTGACTCCTATAGGCAAAGATCCCTTTCCACTGCTGACTGTAGTTAATGGAAAAATACAAAAATTCTCCTTCAGTGACTTACAGAACTTCTATCCATTGCATAAGAAAAATAAAGTTTAAAGGGGACTTGCCAGTCTAAATAGAAAGAGGCCTAATTAAAGAATAAAAAGCATACAATGTGGAGAGTAAAGACACTAAAATTCAACTGGAAAAACAAAGTGTTAGGATGGAGAAACTTTCTAAAAAAGAATCTCACAGCAAATAATTACATTTTCTATTTGTTCTCTAAAATTGAGAAGAGAGTTCTAAAATCTTAGTGATGATCCATTTAAAGATCAGTGTTATCTATTAGCAAACATCTATTAGATATTTGTCACATTTTCTACTTTTTAAATAATAAGTCTATAATGCTTTACTACTGAAAATAGAAATAAAAACTGTGTCACAAGGGGAAATACTTAGAATTCCATACTTTCCTGGGACACACATTTGCAGAAAGAAACTAGGTAAATTTTTCAATATAATGACAATAAAGTACATAATACATAGAATGATATATGAAATTTAAAAAGTGTATAAAATCATAGCTTTTTTAAAGATGCATACAGACAGAAGCCCTTTAGATGCATGAAGCCCTTTAGAAAGAGTCAACAAGCAAAAATCATCTTCAGTGCACTAATTTTGGTAGTGTACAGCAAAGCATTGATAGATCGAACACCCCAGGGGCTTTATATGAACTTGGATAGAATACAAAAGATGAATGCCGGCCTTAAAGTTTTTTGCAAATCATAGTTTATTGCAAGTTTCTGAAGCTAAAGGAATAGGGGAATTTATGAGCCTTGGGAAAGCATACTCTTAGAAAACAAAGTCTAAAACCATACAGAAGTAGAGTTAGAACTCCTGGTTATACACTAGAATCGTTAAATATTGCAATGTTTTCAAAAAAGGGAACTTTAAAGTTGGTATAGATAAATTCACGAGGTATTTATCTGACCTCTTAAGTACTTTTCTGGTCATGTAAACATAACTGAAGTTTGGAACCTGGTAGTTGACTTAAGACTGTAACAACCAGGGGACCCTGCACTATAGCACTTCTGGGAAGTCACTAGCAGCACAGTTCCACAGCTGCCGGTACAGGAAACAAAGGGAAAAAAGTGAGTGAAGAACTCGCTTAGCGCTGAAAGGAAGATGAGATACGACGGCCAGCAATGCCCACCCCTACAGTGGGGTTTCCCTTCTGCAGTACAGGGGATTGCACCAAGGGCCTTGGCGCTGAGCTTCAACCCCTGCTGTTTGTATCTTTTATTTTTGAGACGACGTTGCCCAGGTTGGGCTCAAACTTTTGATCCTTTTGCCTCAGCATCCCAAAGTACTGAGATTATGGACATGTACTACCATGCCCTACTTAAAAATGAACTTCTCAGCCAGACGTCGTGGAACACATCTATTCTATGCCGCCAACTTGGAGCAACACCAGTCTCAGAGATTCTCCCACCCATGCAGACACTCACACCAGCTCAGAACCTCAGCCCAGGCAAAGAGGACACGCTGCCCTCATATGCAAGGGCACTAGGATCTACAGCCTCTGCTTGCTACTGGTGCCAGCACACAGCACACATATTTCTCTGCCACCCCTTCCACACACACTGCCATGGTTTCAAGTATCTGCTTCTACCTCTTATATTTCAGACCTCTCCTCTACCAATGGTCACCCCCACCTGGGCTTGTCACAGTTGTATTGGATTCACCATGTCCTCTTCCTCCCTACTGACTGCTGTTTGATGCTTTCTCCTCACTGCATGACTATCCATCCAGCTCAGCAGGCCAAAACTACAGGAAGTATTTCCTACTGGTCCCTCCCCCTCTTTTTTTGTTACACTCAATCAAACCACGAGGTGGCCTGGATTCCAGTCCCCAAGGCCACCGACATCTGCAGTGGTACCCTAGCAGAGCTTCCAGACCCCAGGTACCATAGTACACAGTTCTTTCAATGCACTGTGGTTAAAAGAACCTTTCAACTTTCTAAAAATGGTTCATTTCATCAAGTCATTCTCTTGAGTGGCTACCCATGGTACTTAGGGTAAGGGCCACGCTCTGTCCTGCATCTGTTATGAGAAGCCAGCCATGGCTCCAAGGCTGCTCTGGGAAGCCTATAGCATTTCCACCAGCATGCAGAGTTGTTCCACTGCCTGTCAGAACCCACTAAAATTCTGAATGTTGATTTTGTGAGACCTAGCATTATTTAAAAATGAATTATAAAGTAACAGTAACAGCAGCAGCAGGCAATATTAATTTAGTACTTAGTTGGTGCCAGGAGTAGAAATGAAATGCTGTATCTCCATTCATTCATTCATTCATTCATTCATTCATTCATTCCAGACTTAAGACAGCCCTGTGAGGTAGGCAGTGTCAGTGTACAAACCTCACTAACCTCAGATACAAACCTCAGTGTACAAATCTCAGATATCAGTGTACAAAGTATCTGCCCCACATCCAAGGCTGAGTGTACAGCTGGGACCTGGAGCCAGGCACTTTAGCTCTTACCTATTACACTTCAGCTCCCCTTAGCAGAATGCCATGGAGGGCATCCCACGGAGCAGAGCATGGGCTCCTTCATGAAATGCTCACAACTAACATTATTCACATGTGCTGCATTCACACTGCATTGCAAGGTAAAATGCATTTCTCACTATGGATGACACCAGAAATAAAGCTGAGCTCCACCTGTGCAAAATACTCTTTTCCCACCTGATCTCCTGCAGCTAGAGAACTCGAAACATCCTGTGGATCTCAGGTGCAAGGTTCTTTCCTGGAAGGAGGCAGACGCTACTGCCCAGGCTTGGCCACGTGCTCTGAGTTCCCAGGGCAGTTTCTATGCCTTCCTTTCACAAGGCCCAGGGAAGCAGCACCTACGCATCACAGGCCTCTGGGCCTGTCAGCTCTGCTTCACCCCCACTGAGTCCCCAACACCCACCATGTGACTAAGAGGAGGCAGGCACTCCAGTAGGTAACTGTTGAATGTAGGAAATGAATGGTTTTTATCTTGTAATCACTAAGAACATTAAACACACTAGAAGCTGGGGGGAAAAAATCTACCGCTGCTCATCATTAGAAATAATCTTTCCAGGTGACTAGCAAAATGCCCAACTTTATTTTACCGTCCAGGTGAATGGTAGTGCACAGCAGGCAGAATTTCATGTGGATACAGCTCTCTGTGGTGGTTATTTCAGACACACTGTGTGGGAAAGCAGGATAGAAGCTGGAGCCGCGTAAGGTAGGGAACAACATTGTTCCCCTGGGGCAGCCGGGGCTGGAAGTTGCCCTCAGCGTAGCAAAGCACCCATAGTGGGGAGGCCCAGCATCCAGTCAAACCTCACAAGGTTTCCTGGCCTCAGCTCTGCAGCTCAAAGCCGCCAACTGGCAAAGGGGCAGTGAAGAGTCCTCCTTAACAGAACACTCCACGTCAAGCATGAGACGTGACTGCCCATCTTCTGCACAGGTAAATACCAAATCGAGAGGCTCCGTCAAACCAGGTTTATCAATGGCAGCAGCCTTTCCCCTGGTGTGACAAGGCCAGCTGCGGGTGGAGGAAATGGTGCCTGCACAAACGATCACACTGTCCACTCCACTCCAAGCAGTACAGGCAGCTGGCTGCTGCTGTGCCTGAGAGAGAAAACCAAAGCGGAATTTCCATCCTGTGAAAGTACCTGCTTGCGGGTTGTTCTGAAGTTTACCTCTTAAAAGTAACTGTTCCAGATCAACCCATGCTGAGATAAATTAAATAGATGTCATCACTTTCACAGAAAAACATGTTCAGCCCTATACACCAAAATGAAATAAACACTGAAAGAAAGTAAGAAACCTGAAATTCTAGAGAGTTGAAGGTTATCCTTGGGATCCTCTTCTAATGGCTAAAATCAGTTACGAAAGAAGGGATTGTACAAAAAGTTATTTCCCCATACATGGCAGGCATAGAAAGTTACAAAGGCCAGGACTGAGGATCGCAGACAGATCCGAGGCAGGAGACCCTGCTCAGCAGCTCAAGGGCAGAGCCCATGAGGGCAGCCAGGGTCCCACGCACCCAACAGCAGAGGACCAGGTGGCTTCAAGATCCGCAAGCACTTAGGACGAGGAAGAGGAGCATGATCCCATGTTTCTTTGAACAAGGGGAAAATAAAAGAGCAATGGCAGAAGACGACCTGAGATACAGAGAATTATGGAGTAAGGAAAGAGAGAATGAGGCATAAAGACAGGAAAGGGGCCACAGCAGTTGTGGGGTCCTAAGGCTGTCCTGAAATTTTTCTTCCCCCTAAATCATCATTAGCATTGTAGAACTGGAACCCCGCCATCACAGTGAGAAGGTTAGTTGAGGGGAGCTGGAGCTGGGTCACCGGTACTTTTTTGAATTAGCAATAAAATCCTTAAACATAATGGCTGGGGATGGGTTGTAGCTAAATGGTACAGTGCTTGCCCAACATGCGTGAAGTCTTGGGTTCCTTCCTCTACTCTGCAAAACAAGAGAAAAAGAAAACAAAAAAAGAAAAGAGATCAGAGAAGAGTAGCATAGATGGAAAAAGCTAGAGAAATAATGTAGCATGTGGCATCCAGTCTCAAGAGCCAGGCTCAAAAGCTCCTAGGATCTGTGTTTCACAGCACACACAGCAGCAGTGCCCTGTGACGTGATGAGCTCCCTAGCACTGTCGACCGCTGCACAGATTTTAGTACAGGACAATCCCCAGAGATGGGGATGCAGCTGGCACAGCACGGTGAGGAACGGGGCTCAGAGCAGACCAGAGCTCACGGCCACCATGGCTGTCCCCTTCTGTCACAACGTGACTTGGTAATGAGCATACTGCCTTGAATCTGCATTTTAGCGTCTACACCCATAAAGCAGGGCTTAAAAGTAACAGCTTCTAGGATTATAATGGGGATTACGTGGGTGATGGAAACATGTTCTTTCCACAGCGTCTGCTAGCGTCAGTGTGCAGGGACCTGCCCCTACCAGCGGCAGTGGAGAAGTCGGGAGGACAGGTTGCCCAACAAAGTCTGAAACGTGGGCCCAGAAGTGATGATGGACAACTCCCTAAGTTAATTAGAAGGGTGGAGAACAGCAAGTAGGGAGACTTGGAGCTGATTCAGCCCATTTCCAAGTCTCCACAACTATGTATGAACATGGAAGGTAAAGTTAGTCCTTTCATAACACTAAAATTATTATGAGAGAAAGACATGCACATGATCATTTAAACATTATAGCTGTTATGCAAGAGGAAACTAAAGAGGCAAGGTTGTCATTACCCAGCAAGGCACACGTCCTGTAGGCATGCTCCGAAGAGCCCAGGCCACAGGAGCAAACAAGCTGCTGTATGCCCGCTGGGGGTGAGGCCAGGTGAGGGCAGGGGTCTCTCAACAACTCTCTGCTGCTTTCAGAAGCGCAATCCCCTAAACCTTGGTGTTTGGTGTCTTAGGAATTCATGCACAGGGCAAAGTCAGCAATACCACCCTGCTCAAACTTGTCTTGCCTCAATTATAACAAGCCTCACTCGGCCTTAGGGATCAGGAATTACCCAATGGGAAGAATTGAGCTTGGCAATCCCAGCATTTTTTTTTGTGAGTCAGATGAATAAGAGGATACTTAAACACTAGGGGTACTTGGACAACAAACCAAAACAGACACTGTCTGCTCAGTCACTGTGTGGACAGAAGGCAGTGATCTGGGCACTGATTCCTCTTCTGAAGAGAGGACAATGGCCCTGGCATAACTTGCCATAAATTACCAACTTACTCCAAAAAGATCTTCTCAAATGTACCGCTTACTGCTCACTCCAGAAATGTTATTTCATTTATTCACTTGCTCAACAAATGTTGTCTTAGCCTAGATTTCACCAGAAGCCATTGGAGGCAAGGATGTACAGCAGCAGTTGGGTGGCAGCTACAAGGAAGAATACAGGAGAACCCAGAAAAGAAGGGCTCATTTCTGTGACCAGAGGCTGGAAGAGCTTTGCCGTGCACCCTGGGACCCAGAGGAGCTGCACCTCCTGCCCTATCCTGAATCCCAGGGGCTGAGAACGTGGACTCTGGTGTTAGCCTGCTGGGCTGTGCTCCTGCATTTCTGCCAGGCCTCGGTTCTGCCAGGCCTGGGTTCTGCCAGGCCATGGTGCAAGGATCAAACTTTCATGCCAAGGGTGTGAACTGATGCCTCTGCACTCCAACCTGAAGGCCCTGGGGGTTTTGCAGCCACTGGCTGCCAGGCGCTCAGAGGCGTGGCCAGTCCCAGGCACATCCACAAACCCAGAACTGCAGAGCCGCCAGCTGGGACTTTGGAGGGCTGGAGCTGAGCGGAGGAGGCTGTGGCGAGTCTTGATGAGTAGCACTTTTCCCCTGCTGGCACTGGTTACGTCCCAGTCTGCTATGGAGACACAGTAGCAGGGAAAGGGACTGATGCTACCTGCCACCGTGGACTCGGTATTAAACCCGGCCAGTGCACAGATCCCCTCTTAGGTGCAAATGAGGAACACAATGCCAAAAAGCTGCGTGTGAAGGGGGTGGGGCTGTGGTTTGCAACTCTGCATCAGTCCCCTGAAAAGCTGGAATCTGAGTGAAGACACTGAAGGCCCAAGAGTGAAACCATGGCTGTCTCAGAGAGGGGCGTGGCAGGTAAGGAGACACAAGGACAAAGACACTGGGCTCTCAGGTCCAAGGAAAGCACGGTGAAGCCAGCAGTGAGTGAGAGGTCACATGGGTCCTGGGGGCCCAGCAGGTGACTAAGATTCGCTTTCACTGAGGGACTCTGAAGGCTTCCAGGGCTGAAGAGAGGCCCATGTGAGGCCGCTGGGCTCTGGGAAGACAGGGTGGGCAGAGTGAGTGCAGGCGAAGAACCACTGCCCGGACCAGAAAGGAAACAAGCGGGGGCTCCAGTAGAAATCCACCCACTTGCTGTGTTAAGGTCACAATTCCTCTTTCCCGTTTCTTTTAAGGTTGTTCCTTGTCAATTCCTGGCCCACCTTTCTGATCCTCTTGAGTGACATGCTGGTCCTCAGTGGTCACTGTAGTAGCAGAGGAGTGGCCAAGAAGTCCTAGGATGACCGAGAGGGGCTGAACAGAGAGAAAAGGGGCTTTGGCTTTTGCACCTTGGCAAATTGCATGTGTGGTATAAGAGAAAAACAGTCACCCATGATTTTTTTCTGGGCTTTGGAGTTAAGCAAGTACAACCACAAGACTGGCACTTTCTGAAACAGAGGATAAGAATAGCGGTGCTGGAAGTGTCTGGGATGGAGCATGTCACATTTCGGGTGCCAGATCAACGTCTGAAGTGAAAAGTCAGAAAGGTGGCTGAGTCTACAGACCTGTACTCAAGTAAGATGCTCCAGTGGATTTCCTACTGACTGCACTTGGACCTGACTCCTATGACTATCAAAATTTGGTGTTACCAGAAAAAAAAGAAAATGAGGACTAAGGACTGCACCCTGAAGTTGCCCAATACACAGAGAGCATGTAACACAGCATCAGCAGCAGAGACCCCAGCGCAGTGGGGCGGGGAGCCCAAGAAGAGCGCTCAGAGGGCAGATGACCAACATGGTAGCGGCCAGCGCCCCGGCAGAGAAAGCCCAGGGTGCAGAGGGACTCGGGTGGGGCAGAGGGAAGAGACGGCTTTTGCAGTGGAAGTGGGATGAGGCACCCAGAGAAGAAAGTCCAAGAGAGAGTGGGAAGGAAACCAGCAAGAACAGACACAAAAGCACCCAGGGTTTGCAGGCAGGGGAACAAACATGGGGGCCGGAAGGGGAGGTGAGGCTAAGAGTGTTTTCCCCATGATGCAGGAAGTAATGGCAGGACAGTGAGGAGGATTCCAGAGAAGAGTGGACCCTGACCTTGGGAGACAGGAGCTCTGCTGAACAAGGCTGCAGAGCAGGGAAGAGGAGCTGGGGATGGCTTCGGGGCGGACAGCACGTTTGTGATCCAACAACAAACAGAACACAACGGAACCCAAGGCAAGGGAGAAGGGTTATATCACTATGATTCGAAATTGAACCTGATTTTAATATTTTGTTTCTAAATTAGCTATTGTTAAACACAGGTCAGAGGAAAAATGAGCCAATATTCCATTATCTAAGAGGTCATTCTCTCAGAGAAGTCTTTAAAAGACAGTTTGAAATGATAAAGCAATTATCTCTATATAATCATTTGTGACTTAATAAAAATACATTTTAGGAATGATGTGTATTTGACCCATTATATTTAATATAAAAGATATAGGGTCTCTACTGGTAATGAATAAAAGCATTCAGAGCCAATCATGATGCTGGGATGTCTGTAATCTCAGCACTCTGGGAGGCTGAGGCAGGAGGATCATAAATTTGAGCACAGTGTGGCAACATAGGAAAAGTACATTAAAAAAAAAACCTTAACAAAAACAGTTGAAGTTGCAGCTCAGTGGAAGCCCCTGTGTTCAGCCTCCTAGTACTGAAAAAACAAAAATCAAAAAGAATGTTTTCAATATACATTGTGGTAAATATCATTAGCCAAGCTTTTCAATGGTGCGATAGTATTTTACCCTACATTATTAGAAAGTAAAGTCACTAGCCTTCAATTTTCCCATCAATTGCAGAAAGAAAAGAAGGTTAAAAAAAAAAAAAAAGATTCCATTTTCTACACAGTCTGGAATTGAAATTGACTTGGCCTCTCAGAACTGTCAAAAATTTCTTTTACGAAAAGGTTTGCTTTACAGAGTCTGCAAAGCAGGTGTCATCCTTGACACTGGGTTCTGCATTCACGCCGTAGGTCCGTGGAAAAGAAACATCAAGGAGGGTCTTGGCCAGGCCTGGCGGCGTGCTTCCTGCCTCCGCTGGCCTCCTCTCCAGTCAGCTGCCATGGGAGGGCTCTCGTTCAAAGTGTCAACAAGAAAGACAAGAACACTTGAAAAATATCCAACTGGCCAGCCCAGAACTTAATTTTGCTAAGAGGTCAGCCCGAGATTTATTTTCCAGTGTTAAAAAACAGGGCCTTCTTTTTCAATTCAAATTAATAAAAGATGCATACTTAAATTCTTGCGATTTACAAATTCCAGACTTAGTCTAAGAAAACCAGGCAGAATGTGCATGGGTAGCACACGGCTGCTTTCTGATGAGGTGACAAATAAGAAAATGAATACAATTAGGCAAATTTCTCCAGTTCTTTTCTTTTTCTCCTCATGACAAAGAATCATTCCTGTGTTTCATGTCGAGGCACAGTTCTCTACAGGCGTGTTTTAACTGCATTCCTGAAGTCAGCAGATTACACAGGATATCATTTAACTCTACGAATGTGGAACTGGTCACATTAACTCACGTGGCAACTAGGCCTGTGTCATAAAAACACTCCAGGCTCTGAAATATCTGACATAAGCAAATACTCAGTGTCAGCAGGGCCTCCTTCCCAGATACAGGTGAGGTTTCCCCAGGGTGGAGCGGAGTGTAGGACCTGAAACTGCTACCAAGTGGAGGAGTCAAATCCTTCTCAGAGGTGCTCAACCCAATCCCAGGAGACCTTTGATCAAATGGTTCTCATCTTCCTGTTTAGTTTTAATTAGGATTTAATTCTGACATTTGCAGGAACAGAGCTAACTAAATAGTCTTTGTCTGGAACCCTGAGAGTCATGAATGGCGGTGGGGCTGTGAATTAAGACTTCATTCTAAAGGCAGTGCAGTGTGTGCTCCACCTGTGCAGGGTTTGGGGCTGAGATGGAACCTCAGCCAGGCCTCCTTTCTAGGACCATTTCTAGAGGAGAGTTTGCTCTCAGAACTTGTGGTCTTGGCAAACCTTGGGATCAGCTTTGGCCAGGGTGGCTCTCCTGGTACATACTGGGAGGATGTGCTGGTTTTGCTATCCCTGAGTGTAGAATCTACTCCTTCATATCTCGTCTGTAACCCAAAGAGGAATTAACCCTTTCCAAAGAAGCTCTTTCAGAGCTGCCTGTTGGTCATCACTCTTTGCTGCATTGCATCTCATCCCAGATGGGCAACTATAACCGCCCACGCGCCTCGCCTCGCTGCCTTTGTCCTGTCCATGCTGCAGCCGCCTGTGCCCCGGGCCACCACCTTACACAGGAAACCCAGCTGGTGCTGTTGGTTACATGACCTGGGAATACAGATCCCGACACCCACGCAGCGTGCGCTGATGATTTCTAATATGCCAAAGGCAAGGACTACAGTTTCCTACTGAGAAAAAGGGGCTAATAGAAAAAAAAAATGCCTCTGCCTTCTGAAGCAGTAATTTAAACCCACAAGCTGCAAATCAAGATCAAAAAGTTCCACAGTGATTAACATGGAAATGACTTAGCCATCAAAACCGCTGATGTCGTAAACAAAATTCGTCAACAGCCACTAAGAATTCATTGAAAGTGAATTTATTGTTTGTTTAAAATAAAAAAAAACAACAACAACTGTGTAGCACGTGCTGCTCAAGACAGTGTGAGTCAGGTGTGGTGCTCATCTCTTCTCGGGCTTCAGTTTGGCAAGGCTAAATGAGAGACACGGTACAGACACATCGTTAGTAAGCACAGAGCAGGGGCAAAACAATCGTGTCTGCTATTCTCTCACACCTAGCATGTGCCATCCGAACCGCAACCATAAGGTTTTTAAGATCTGAGCAGGTTCACTGTGTTCTGAAAATGATTATATTCTAAAAAGGAAAAGCTAGCAGTATATCTGATTTCAGCCGAAGAAGGTTTCCAATGGAGTTATCTATTTCCTCTTCCAGAACTGAATCAAACAATGCTTCAGGGGCCCAGGTAATTATTTTAAGTGTAATTGGAGAATTCAATTTTAATGACAACACTGCAACATTACTTTTGCTCTAGCTTTCCAAAGCAATAGGCTCAGCTATCACATAGGGACAACAGCCAGAAAGACATCGGGAGACACGTGCCGTAAGGTCACATCTTATAAGAGCCTTCAGTTTGTGGGCACTTAAAATTCTCTGAAATTCAAAGAATCATAGTTCCATTTTTCCAGCAGAACAATATCAAACTGCCCTTACTTCAGGGCTGAATAAAAGGAGACACATCACTGGAAATTCTTAATATATGAGAAGACAGGATTTTAAAGTCTTGTTGGTAATTTCTATTTAGAGATGGAAACTAAAGACAAAACATGTTGCTTAAAAATGCTGTTGCCTTCCTTTAAAACACACACATTTAAATCATGAAACAACTGTTCTTCCTCCGTTAAAAGTATGTATTTAGTTCTCTTTTTAGTGATACCTCATATAATTGCAGGTTTCTTAGCAATGTTTCAAAGTGCAAAATTTGAATAGCCAATTGTCCGAGAATCAAATGTACACAGACTAGAAATTTCAAGCCCTTGCTCTGCTCTGTTGGCTACGTTTGAAGTCATGTCTACCTGTGCCCAAGCCCGCTCAGGTATCTCAGATACAAAACCACTTTAATTAATATAGGAGGAGCTCCTTATGTACCGAAGAAGATGCAGTACATACCAGGAGAAATTAATACAAACATCAGACACTTTACATTTGTTACTGGATTCCTCTTGGATTCAAATTTGTTATTTAAAACTTCATGAAGGCAGCTTTTGCATTTCATATCCTCCATAATTTATACACAGAAGAGGGATTCATCTGACTTTCCACATTCTTTCCTAGAGCTATTTATCAATAATTAAGACATTGTTGTGACGAATACTCAATATGTGAAAAAGAAACATAAGAGAATGTTTCCTGGGTGCGCTGAGGACTAACACTAGTGATGCTGCCTACTGTCGCTCTCCTCTGTTCACTCTTCAAATACGGGCAACTCTCCTGGGTCCATGTTGTATTTAACTAAGAATGTCAGAGAGACCAATTGGGGTAGGAACTTAGTCTTGGGAGGGAGAAAGAGACAGACAGACAGACAGACAGACAGACAGACAGACAGACAGACAAGACAAGACAAGACAGACAGACAGACAGACAGACAGACAGACAGACAGACAGAGTCACTGTCAGGTGGGGAAGATCCTGGGAGCATGATTGTGAGGAACACTATTTTGTCAAGTAGACTACAGAGGAAAAGCTTATGAAATACATTTACCTAGAAAGTGGTCTAACGTCCTTAGCCATTTTCTTTTTATCTGACCCACAAAATAGAAACAGAAACCCCACACAGAGACCCAGTGCTTCTCAGTATCTCAGGCCTGTTCTGGCTCCGTGCCGGAAGCCATGGCCCCTGTACTAAGAAACAGACACATTCAGACATGCTTAGATCAAGCTATTTCAAAGCAAAATTGCTCAGGAAATCATATCCTAGCCTCCTCAGAAGAACAAAGAAGAGGTAAGAAACTAATTTTAAAATGTTACTGTATCCTTCTAGGTTGTTAGAAGAAGAAGAGGTGGTAGAAGTGAAGGAGGGAGAAAAAGAAAACATAAAAGAATCAACCAAAGTTTCATTAATTTCAAATAATCAGATTCAAATGATTATGGAAGTTTGCTTAAAAATGATTTAAAACATTGCAAGAAGCTTCAAGAGTCTTCCCAAATACTAATGAGATATAATAAGGTGTAAAGGCAGGATTAAAAGCTAACATGTAAAAAAACAAAAAAGTTTATTTTATGTTTAATAGAGTATGCATGAAACATTTTTAAGGAGCAGCATCTATGAGCCTCGGTCCGAGGGGCAGAATCAGAGGTTTGTGATCAGATAGAACACAGCCACGTCCAAGGCCGTGGACCTGGTGCAGCGACTCTGCTCAGAGATGTGTTTCCACTCCCCGCCATGCAAAGGGAGCACTGTGCTGCAGAATTCATAGCCTCCCTTGGCAGAAGTACTCCCAGGAAGGCTGACGTCACATCCTGTGGAGCTGGGAGGGCCAGGGGTGCAGGAGGTGTCCTGTCGGGTCTCAGCACACACCCGCATGGCAGGTGTGGGCATCTTAGAAGCAGGGGTCGCCGTACAAAGAAACATTCGGGAAGCGATGAACTTTGACTATTAATTAACCAGATACAGTGAAATTTTAATAATGGCTGTGGACTGGTTTGCAAATTTTCTCTAACCTGAACAACTGGTTCTCATCAGCCATTGAGGGCATACTTCAACAAACCACTGACTCCACCACACAGAGAATACAGGTGTCTACGATTTTTTTTTCAGCCATTCTTAAAAATTAGAATAGGAGCTTCATTTAAAAAGCAACAACACAACAAAAGAGAACCTTCAGCCCTGTACCTGAAAGTAGAATTCAATTTTCAAGATGTCTAGGCTTCTGAAATTACAAATGGGTCAGCTTCGCTATCACAATGCCGGCTTTCACTGTTGGCTGTAAGTACAGTCTAAGAATTTAGATCTAGGAAAAGCCTTACGTAGAGCCTTGTGATACCTTTACCTACGAGAGGCTGTGATGTGTTGCCCTTCAGGATCCCTTTAAAACTCTCCAGCGCACCCCCCCATAAAAAGCTCTGCTATTAGAGTGGCAAGTTGCAGATTATGATAACTTATAATAATAATATTAATCTATTATTTCATGTCAAAAACAGAATCCTGTATCTACCAGGTAAACACTAGTGACAGTGAAATGAATAAGCTATCGGTTCCCAAAGACTTGAGGGCAGCCTCTGGGAATGAGCTGGTCTTAAGTCTCGGGGGAGGTCTTCTTCTACCTCTTACTCTCACATTAAAGAAGACGGTAGTATAAATTCCTTAAATTTTAAGTGATGGACAGCAGGCTGATTTCTGTGCCACTTATGAGCTCTTCTTTTGCATACACACACTGAAGGGAAAACCCTCTGGCTGACACAGGAGCTAAAATGAGATGGCAGCCAAAGCAGCGCCACCCTGTAAATATTTTTGAACATGGACATACTGAAAATGCATTCAGAAGGAGTCACATATAAAAAAAGAAAAACTATAGAGAGCCCAGCGTTCTGAAGCACTGAGAGACAGAAATACAGTATTATCTAAATTAAAGGTAATGCTGCCCAGGCTGTGTGGTAATGTAAGCTTACTGCTGCCCTCACGCACTTACTAATTCCAGCAAACACCTATGAACACATCTGCTGCGTTGTGAGTGCTCTAGACTGGGCTGACTCTGGGGTTTTCCAGGCCTGACATTTCCATGACACCCCGAATTATTGAGGTCAACACGAGGATCATAAATCAAGGAATTCTATGAAAATAAAAGCTCTTATTCACACTGTGCAATTAAAAACAAGTTAAAAGCCAGGGATTCATAATGCAGGATACCTGTTTTTCGAAAAGCCAAGAGGCTGTGCTGTATGTTTTCAATTTTAAACCATCATTTTGATATGTTTAGGGGTTTAATTTATGGAACAATCAAGCAATCTTTATATTTAACATTAAATTCCTGAATCTTATAAATCACCTTAGATGAACATTTATGTGGGAGTTTCAGTGAAACTTCTGAACAACTTGTCACTTTTATTGTATAGCAGTGATTTGTAAAAAATGATATGCTAAGTAATCCCGGAGTATAATTTAGGGACACAAAAACAACTGTCAAGAAACAGCCAGAGACTACGCTTAATGAAATCCTTACACACTGAAGTAATAAGTATTAAATTAATCAACACATCTTAATTGAAGCTCTATCTGTAACATTTTTTATTAGACTTGTTATTAATGAACCTTTAAATGCTACCACTAACTTGAGTTCTGTGTTAAATTGAAATAATGCACCATTGTTTCCACACAGAAAAGAACAAACACAGGGCTTGAACAGCCCTTTGTCTCAGTGCAGGTTTTCCTCTGGGGCAGAGACAGGGAGGATTCATCCTGCTTCACCACAGTATCTGCACTGCTGTCACCAAGGCTGAAGAGACGGCCTGAAGTGACCACAGTGAAAAGGGGAGGGAGGTAAGCAGCAGTAGCAAAGACTGGACATGGTGTGAAAATTCTGGCTGACCTTCACACCTGTGCTTTCCAGAAGCCCCCAGCTACTTGCAGGCCTGTGTCACATAACAGTGCTCCAGCCCAGATGGGCAGAGAGACAACAGGATGCCCTGCACCACCCAGGGTGCAGTGGGTGGCACCGGTGCGCTTCTCGGCCACGCACCCAGGGTTAGGCGATGCGTGGCTGCACGTGGAGGATTAGGGTGGGCACACACTTACCTGAACATGTCTCCCAAGCCCTTCAGCATCCCCTTCTTGGCTTTCATCTTTTCCTTGTCCTTCTCTCTGTCTTTCTTCTTCTCCTTTCCAGTTTTGTCCTTTCTCCGGTCAGCCTTGTCCCCTTTCTCTTGGTTCCCGTTCACATGTCTCTCCAGAGAGTGGGACGGCTGGTCACTGGCTGTTGAGACAGACTCTCTCCCTGACCGTGAACTTTCCTCGGTGTCTTCTTCCACTTGAAAGAAAGAAAGCACACTTAAAAAGAGCGCAGTGAGTGACGGCCACAGAACGGCAGGACACCAGGAGATTGACTGTCCCCACTTTCAACATGAAAGATGGGTTACGAAACTGCTCAAGGCTGATGGCATTTGAGGGGGGTGGCGGGGGCATGTGCCCTGCATGGAGCTGGGCACGCTGGAAAGGTGAGCGCAGCTTCTAGGCTGAATGCTGTGCCAATGCCTCCTTGGGGTTCTGGGCACTGGTTTGTAAAATGAAACTAAACAAAACAAGCAGCCCTTGCTCCTCACTCGTGCTTCCTCGCCCCTTGGTTATGGAGATGGTGGGTGCACACTGGTGCCTCATTGATTTCCAACCTACAGCACTCATGAGTGAGCACACCAGTGCCAGCAAAGCACTCTTGCCCCAGCCTCCCCTGGCATCTTCCTGTAAGTTTTCTGGACACAGGAAGAGGATTTCCCTTTGACAGTGCCAGCAAGCCTCAGAGCCTCTAACTTTTCCTTACACTATTGCTGCAGGAGGCCAAATGCCCTAAGTAAATGCTACTATATGTTCTACACGTTCAAACTCTTCCTAATTCTACACCCCACCTGGACAATGGCAGGCGAATAGAAGAGGATGGAGTCACAAAAAGGGGTCCATCAATAGCCCTCACTCCTGCAGACTTTGCAGATGAAGACCCAGTCATGATGATGTTCCATTTCTTGGGCCAACACTTTAGACGTATGGTCCAAGGGCAAAGCAATACCACTGACAACTGGCAGTTGGTGGAACAAGTAACTAAAGTAGCCTTCGGCTTTAAAGTTTCTCTATCAAGTAAGCATAGATGGACAGAGTAACAGTAATTCAAAGAAATCTGTTCTAAGATTTGTTGCCTGAAATTGCCTTCCAAATATAGTAAGAATGTCAGGGGCTTCAGGTGACACTGAATTCGAAAGTCACTGTTTTTCAGAATAAATTAAGTATGGATCTGTGTTTTTTCAGTTTCTGGTAACACAGAGTCAAATAATACAGTTAGCTCTTCTAGATCTTGTGCAAAGAAAGGACCTCAAAATCAAGTTTGTGTATCTTACGAGAAACACAGGCTTGCCTCTTTAGAATTAGCAATACATACTATCATAGTATAAGAGTAGCTAAGTAATATTTCCCATATGATCAGGGTTTTGTTCATTAAGTCTCTGCCTACAACTATGTCTTCAAGATTATACCTACCCTCTCTTCCAGCAGGCTTAGTGTTTCTGTTTTAATATTTAGAACTTTGACCCACTTTGATTTTAGCTTAGTGCATGGTGAGAGACATGGGTCTGGTTTTAGCCTTTGGCATGGAGAAAGCCAGCTTTCCCAGCACCATTTATTAAAGAGGCTGTCTTTCTTGCAGGGAAGGTCTTTGGCCCCTTTGTCAAAGATAAGCTAGCTGGCTGCATTTGGAGTTGTTTCTGCATCTTTTAATCTGTTTTACTAATTCTCATATCTGTTTTTTCATCAGTACCATGCTGTCTTGCTTATAGTAGCTTTGTACTATGATTTCAGGTCAGGGACTATGATGCCCCATCTTGCCCTTTTTATACACTGGAATACTACTCAATCATAAAGAAGGATACACTTGAGACATTTCTAGGTTAGTGGATGCACCTTGAGACCATACTCTTAAGTGAAATAAATTTGACACACGTGTAAATATTGCACTGTTTCTCTGATGTGAGAAACTGAAAGTGTGAATAAGGACCAAAATTAGTAATAAATATTGTGAAACAGTAAGAAAATGTTTAAGTGGTAAGGAGAACTAGGGAGGGGGAAAGGAAGGATGGGAAAAGAAAAAAATGAGAAAAGAAGAAAAAAATGGAAACAAAGCTTTTTTAACTAAGGAGGGGATGAGGGGAAGGGAATGGGAAAAAAAAGAACTATCATGTAGAGATATAGACTCCCTATGATGAATGTGATCATTATGCATACCTAAGAGGTACCAATAAACTTAATTTAAAAAAGAGTCTAAGTCCCAATTTCAGTCCTGTGCCAGCCGTTAAGCACTCACACATCTGAGTAGAAATTATTAAAGGATGTAAGGAGTAAGGATGACTTAATCAGGCCCAAGTAATAACATTTAGGTGGTTTTTTTAACATTCTGGTTATTATGCATAATATAAAAACAAAGTTACAGAATTCTTTGTCTTGACATATTTAATTGAGAACATAAGCCCACAAAGTTCCCATCTCTTTAAGCCATTTCCTGGGTACTCCCAGAATAAAAACATCACTGGGTCTAAATCTAGAAGGTCGTTGGGGGTCAGATGGACCAATTTCTTGGGCTTGGGCTTGGCATCGGTGTCCTTGCTGTCCGAGGCGACCGTGTCTGCTATAATATCATCGTACAGCTGGACCTCAGCGAGACCTTCATGCATTTCTGTGATAATTCCATTTGTGAACGTGCAGCTCCATGCTTCACACAGCACAATTTCATGTGCTCCCTCCCGGAAGATAGTCCCAGGAGCCAGCATTGCATCTCAGACACCTATTGTGAATTTTACAAGGTCATTTAATGCTGCAGCTCATGGCTCGTATTGATGAGACTCTGGACAAGCTCCTGCCCACAAAAGTGACTCTAGGGAAGTGGGTCTCAAGCTGTATGGGGTTATCTAACTGCGAGCCACCTTCCTCTTCCAAAAAAATTTGCTTCTTTTTCTATCAATTAATAGATAAGTAGTGACTATACAAGATTATTAGAGGAAGCCAGTTATCACTTTCAGAGGGACATTGTTGGAATCCACAGCCTCGAAGGTGATGCTGAGTGAAGGCTGTAATTTTTGTAGTGCACTCGGAGCATAGAAAAGTAACCTGGCCAAGTGGCCTAAGAGCCTGCTAATTAGCTGTAGTCTTTTCAAATGACAGCTCCCCAAGAGAACGCAAATACAGTTTAAACAGGGCTACCGTGTCTTGTCTAGTACCCTTGGACGTGGCTGGGTTCTATTTGTAGACTACTGTTTCAGCTTTTTGGGAATGTGTGTGGCCCCAAAAGCAAGATAATTGAGTGATTGTTAGAAAACCATTCTCCAAAGGTATAAAACTGACAATTGCTTGACTATTGCTGTAGTCAAGCAGGCTAAATAGATGCTAGCGAATGTTTGACAGTCCCAAGTGGCAACCAGCTTATGTGTCCATGGATCTTTGCACAATGCTTTATTTAGTACTGTACTTTCCACATGCTGTCTCACTCACATCTGCCTCCCATCCTCATGCCTTTAAAACAAGGACTGTCAGGCAGACAGCAGAGGCAAATAAATGCCTAACATGAAAGACCAGTGACTCCTTCCCAAGGAAACTTTTGTCCAACTTCTGAATGTCAACAACCCTCAACTTTCAAAAAAATGCCTCAGTTCCTCTACTCCAGCCTGACAAAACTGGCCAGGACCCAACCACAATCACACGAGGGTTGCCCACTGCACTGGTTTCAGCACTGATTAGTTTCTGGTATATTTTTACGCTGTTATTGTTAGTGGTATATGTATCGTGTAATGGATTTTACAACCCTCTTCAATGTCTGAAACTATAAACAAAAAAATGAGCTCAATAAACGTAAATGAGTTAGTCTTCCACAGCAACCATTATCATAAATCATGAATGGAAGTGTCAGTAGCGATTTTGTTAGTTTCTGCCTAATCCTTTTGGCAGGAGTTCAAGGGGCATATGTCTGCGCTTGGCTCAGTCACAGAATAAAGGCGGTGCCTGCACAGCTCGCTATACGCTGAAGTCATGTTTGTGGCCAATGTTCTTCATACTCACAATCACTTTCTGGTGTATGTAATGCAACTTACTTTCTAAATTGGGTCAAATACAGAAAGTTTTAAATCATTTATTAACTTTGGGCTTTGTAAGCTCATCTTATAAAATGGGACTACTTCACACTCCTGCCCCAAGCTAGTGGACTGATCAAAATGATATTTGCACAGTTGAGAATTCTTTATGTTTATTCCGGTTTAGATAATACAGTATCACAGAAACTCTATGGGGTATACTGATGTAACTAATCCTTTTGAATGCCAACTAATTAAAAATATTTAGCAATATGGAGCTTCATATGTATAAACATAAGATGTTCTTTTAGAATATCACATCTTATATATGCTTCAAACTCAGAAATTTTTCAATAAAGAAAAAATAAGAATCTCTCATTTTACCCTGCCCTTGTGTAAAAAACCTATGGCTTATGAAAGCTCAAATAAATTGACTACATATGTTTAATTTTTAAAATAAATATATACATATTAAAGGTCACTGATATACTAGTTAGATTCTAAATTTTAAAACCAAAGTTTGTACTTGTAATACTACCTTTATTACAAAGGCCATAAAATATTGTTATTCCCTTAAGCTAAAAAAAAAACCCACAAAACATTCATGTGAACAATTTTTCAAATAAGAAAAGTACTGGTAATATATCAGCTGTAAATGACTTGATCTATTGTGCTTATACAGTAAATCACAATATGAGAACTAATCATAGACTTATCTTTAGACAATTTACTATTTTAAATGCTGTATAAATTCTGATGTTTTCTACTTTAATTTCTCTCATCTTTACAGATTATTTACTTTCCTTTTCAAGATAGCCTGAACAAAGAAAGATGATTATCTCCTGCCAAGCAAATAGAAACGTCTATTTTTGACAGTATTTCTTCTTATTTTAACCTGCTCTATGCACCAAACGCTTGGCCACTTCCCCATGTGTTACCTATAAAGACAGGTACTTTCCAAGTTTCTTTTTTTAAAGAAAGCAATGCATGAAGCTGCTTATTGCTTTCACCCAGCACAGTCATTCTGTAATTAAGATATACCTAATTACCATGTTTTCAACAGTTGCAAATGTAGCTCAATTAAAATTCCAGCCCACGTTACAAATTAAGCTGTTCAATTCTGCAGGTATCACAGTAGGACAAGGTCACCAAGAAGTTTGGAAAAGTCTGGGCATTTATGTGTCAATGATTAGGGAGAAATGACACAGGGTCTCAACTGATCTTCAAGGTGTTGCAGCTCCTGCCATTAATCAAATACTTTTATCTACTTGTCACAAAAATTTCAGTCAAAACTTGACTCCACCCTGTACTGTAAATATGTACTAATAAAAATTTTAAAAATTTAATGGAAGTTGACTCCAAGCTACACGACTGAATTTTTCTCCTCACTGACAAGTGATGCTACTGTTGACATTGTAGTGGTCTCTGTTCACTGCTTACCCAAAATGCTTCTCTCTCATTCTTCCCAGTGGAACTCGGTACATCTAAGCTCTAAGGGGTGAACTCGTTATGATGCTGAAGCCAACTTGTGGATGCCATTGTTCAGCGGAGTTGTTTGGTCACAGTTACCAGACCAAAGATGGCTCCATCAGATGGAATGGATCCCACACTTGGCGGCATAGCTTACTTTTTTCTGCTGGACATGAACGTTAAGAAGGCAGAGGACCCCCAAACCCTGGGATTGCTAGTGGAAAAGCTGAACTGTGAACAAAGGAGCAGGAGCACAATGATGCTGGGTCTTTGATGACCCAGCTAGACCATGGGATTAATAAAACCAGAAGCTCCCAACTCTAGAACTAAGTACTCTGTCATGGCGCCATCGGTCAGATTACGATTCGCACGTAAATGCTGTGGAGAACATGCTAACAGGCACCATTGTGCAAATCAAACTGTGAATTTGCTGTGGGACATTGCCACCATTTCTTACCACAAGGCTAAGAGTTAGCAGTTAATGTCATTCGAGGCAGTTTTGACAATTGTACTAGATTTAAATGAATTGCCCAGTAGGCATAAATAGACAAATATAAAACTAAAATGATAAAATGATTTCCTATTCGCCACTCAACAAGTACTCTCCTCTGAGGGCAGAGCTTAGAAAACGTGGGTAAATATTGGTTGAGTAAATGGCTAAATGGACAAACAGCCCATAATATGAAGCAGAGTCCTTTCCTGCTTTCTCTTTATAAAGATCCACCCTAGGGATTAGGAAACCTCAATGATAGAGACACTAATTCTTCAGCAGTTACAATTTATTCTGGGAGACAAAGGACCAAACATAGAAATTGCCTACAATGGCTCACAGTCTTCACACACTACCATCTTTACAATTTTAAAACAAAAAATGGGGCTTTTCCATTGAGCGACATTCCCAGCCTTCTCCTTCTCCTTCTCCTTTTCCCCCCACCCCCTCAGTTGCTCAATTGACCACTCTGGGCTTCAGCCTGGGATCCTCATGCTTCGGCCTCCCTGAGTGCTGGGATTACAGGTATGGACCACCTCAAATAACTTAAAATGCATAATGCCTGGACTCCCATAAGATCCATAAGGCCTGGTCTCCCAGCATTGCTAAGTCCTATATGGGAACAGAGCAAGTTAGGGGCATAAGTACTTTGTATTTCTTATTGGACCTGAATATTTTAACTTTGGAAAAGAAAGAAATATATAGGAAATGAACAGCTAGTGATACAGATGGCATAGAATCTGCTCTTCTGGACTCTGACTCTTAACATCAGAATGATGAACTCTTGGCAAGGGAAACAAGCTTTTTCTAAACACCAACACACACACACAGAGCGATGGCATGAAACACAAAGACTTCAAAAGCTTTGAAATTGAGATGTGGGGTTGGAATAAGGAGTAACGGTTGATACTGTGAAGCACTGATAATATGACCATGAATGGAGAAAAACACAGAAACAATGAAGTAATAAGAGTGGGACTGGAACAGGGGTTTCCTCAACCAGAGGAAAGTTAATAGACAACCCCTAAGACATTCCCCTTGGTAACAGCCTTGGGGCATCACAAATAAAAACTCCCAGTGTAAGAAGGTGGAGTGACAAAAACAACAGGATCATTCTTCCTAGGAATTTAAGATTTATTACCAAAAAACACAGCTTGTTTTTACTCTGCATTCTAAACTTGTCTCTAATCCATCCTCTCACGGAAGTAGATAAAACATTAGGGTGTCATCTGAACCTGCTCCCTTGTCCAACACAAGGCTACAGGACAGGCATGACGCAAGGTCACATTCTCGGCTTTCTGAACCCTTACAAATGCTGCCTTTGGTTTCCAATTGATTTTTACATACAGATGATGATCTACCACAAATGCTGCCAGCTGAGAGAAAGTGTAGAGTGACACTGAAGGTTTCTTTTCAATCATTTTGACTAAATGGAGTGTTCAACAAGATGGTAGCACTCACCAATCTATTAGTAGAACTGGCATTTATTTATTCATTCTGGGTTTTTTCCTAAGATAGGGTCCCACTATTTAGTTAGATTGGACTTGAATTTGCAATGAGTCTCTTGCTTTAGCCTTCTCAGTGCCAGGATTAAAGGCATGAGCCATCATGCCCAGTAAGAATTGGCATTTTAAATATGATTTTAAGAACTAGACAAAGTAGCACATGCCTCTAACCCTAGAACTTGGGAAGCTGAGGCAAGAGAGTTCAAGGCCAGTCTGGAATATGTAGTGAGACCCCGTCTCAAGCAAACTAACAAAGAAACCAAATAAATATAACAATATTATTTTAAGGAGTGGTTTCAATGTCAAATATATATTTTATCAACATATAAAATATGATTTATTGTGGAAAAAAAAAGATTCCAGGCCACTGCTTAGACTCTTTCAAGTGCTATACAGAAACAGAATGACAGGGCCAGGGATTTAGTTTAGCAGGTACAAGCACCTGCCTGGTAAGCGCAAGGTCGTGAGTTTGATCCCTGGTACCAAAAAAGAAAAAGAAAAGAAAAAAGAAACAGAATGACCAACAATATAAAAATGCACAAAGGAAACATCAGCTAATAGCCAGCAATGCAACACTTTAATTTTTATTTTTGGTATGTTTTTGAGGAATCAGAAAGCTTACCTTCCAAAGCCAGGATTGTAAGCTATCATGAAACAATCCATTTTGGGTACCCACAGAAAGTCCTTAATGTTAAACAACAACAACAACAAAAAAAAACCCCTTGAGCTGGGGGTGGGCTCAGGGGTAGAATGGGTGCCTGGCATATGCAAGTTCTAGCCCAGGCACTGCAAAACAACAGAACATTTTATATGAAAAGTCTCAAATGCTGATAGGTCTCCATCATCACTCAAGGATTTAGAAAGTCAAAGGAAAACAAAGTTTTCAGGGGAAAATCTCTCGAGAAAGGATGGTGACAGGACAGCAGATACACACAGGGCAAGGGGTCTGCGGGAAGCCTGAGAGGGTCTGAGGGGCCGTGCGCCTGGGCAGGATCAGCACCCGCACCGGAGGGGTGTGGAGAAGGTGGGGGACCTGCTAGGGAACCCCAGCAATAGCCTCGCATAGTGGGTAACAAGCATCTGGGCTGGATTGGAGAGATGGGGTGAAATTAGATTTCCTGAGGAAAACTTAAGAAAGCTAGGTAACGGAGTGGTTCCACAGTGAGATGATGACCCTGAGTTCCCGAGCCGGCAGGGCTAATGAGCGAAATCAGACCGTCGCCACCCATCCACCTCGACACACCTGGCCGCAGCACATCCTTCAGTGCACCTTTCCGCTGGTGCGGCTCGCCTCCTCAGTCCCCTGGGTTCCAGCAATCCTGTCCTACAAGCCTTAGAGAATACGGGATCTCCTTGTCACCAACACCGCACTTGATTTCCTTCCCCATTAAGCTGTTGTCAACTCCAAGGCCAATCATATCCTTTTGTTTGAAATTCTTCAAATGCTTTTAAATGCCTTTAGGAAAAAATACAAATAAACTTGGCTACCTGCAGTCTGCTCACTGCATACAACTTAAATTTCACTCATTGTACGCTCACAGGCACTACACACCCCATGCCTAGGAGCACCAGGAACTATGGACATGGTCCCAGTCCACAGGACTCTGACATCACCTCTGCACCCAGCTGAAGACCCTCAGTCAACCTCTATTCATGTATGTCCTCCTCTTGGGACCCCTCCTCCCTAGTCCCTTCCACTGCACCCTAACTCTCTAGAAGACATGCAGGCAGCCTTTGGTGCCATGACACTCTGCACCATAATGTGGTTGGATTACTGGGGCTCAATCATCTACTGCCCCTCAAAAGCTTACACCCCAAACACCAGATTGTAGGAGCCATGACTCACGAATACACACTTAAGTATTTCAGCGTAGCTGAAGTGCAACAGGCTTTCTCAGTTGGAAGTTTGCTCAATAATCTCAAATAAGAAACAAGCAAACAAAACACAGCACTGAGAATCAGAAAACATGGACTCCAAGCATTTAGCACTTAAGTAGAATCTTGGTCAAATATTTAAATATTTTCCCCTCTAAAAATGCTCATAAATGAGGCTCCTATAATCCACACACTTTAGATGTGATTCTTTTCATTTTTAGCTTAAGTTACTATTCATCCAGAAACAGAATTTAGGGAAGACCTTTAGCTGCTTCACATAATACACCCCTACCCTTCACTCAGAAATTTCCTAAAAATTAACCAAAGCTTATTTTCTTAAACTGTAGATTTAAGTATACAAATTGGTATAAAATTACAGGATCCATTATTCTTTTTCCTACCATTTCAAAACAAGTATTTTATAGACCAACATCCAATTATCCATTAAAATGGATTAAATAAAGGAAACAGTTTACAAGGTACTTTGACTTTGAAATCCATATCCTGAATTCTTTCACAGTAGATTTGCTATAATTTAATAGGTTCTGGTTATGATAAAATTAAACAGCTTGCATTATTTTTGCTCAAATAGATGATGAATAGAAGGGGGCAGAGTAATAGGAAGTAGAAAATCTGAGATATCAAATGGAATATGCTAACAAAATTCCCCTCACTAATGTAAGTTTAGTGCCTTCAAATCTGCTTCAAACCTAAAATTTGCATGTTTTAAAGCAATGCTTTCTTTTATCTTGTAAGAGTGCTATACAAAAATACGGCAAACTACTCAAAGCAATGCCTCTGTGATTTGAAGCCATAACATTTTCCCATAAAGTTATGAACTTGATATATTTTAAAATCAATACCCGCAATTAATAGGAGATATTTACATCTGCTGCGTTTCCTCTCTACGACTCCCCCCAAAAAGCTGTTACCAAATTAGGAACAAGATTTAAGATATCTGGCAACATTTTAATTATGAAAAGAAACTGGACTATGCATTTTAAAAAAGAAACAAAATGATGTTATTGCGTGTGTTTTTTTGGTAGCTACTGTGAGTGACTTATTCTGGGAGATGCAGCAGCCACTTGCTGAGAGCCAGACTGCAGAAGCCATTTGCATAGAAGCAGCAGCAGATTGTAGATACCCTGACCTGTCAAACACAGGTAGGGCCTCAGAGATAATGGGTCCCAGAATACAAAGCTCCATCTTGATCCAGACAGACACACACAACATGGAGAGGCCAGATGGATTAAATGAGAGACAAAAACGCTGGCTTCTGCCATCTCTGCAGGAAGAACGTAAGTGCTATAGAAGATGACAGATACCAGATACCACATGGATCTCGCCCCAGCCTCCTGGCCCCCAGTGCTGTGCCTGTGGCATGACTTCAGCATTGCAGAGAAGAGGCAAGCCTGTTCAGAGCCATGAAATTCTCCCCAGGGAAGGGCTCGCCCAGCTGATGGGCGATCAACCATGCTCTATAGGCGTCTACCTTGGAAAGAGGGGCGGGCCACGGGAGAGAGGAAAATGAAAGACAGGGTTCAGCCAACCATCCTCAATCCCTTTGACAGTAGCTTACAGCCCACACCCCACCCTGGCACTGGCAGAGGGCACAACAAACTGTGGGACATCCTGTCTGCTAGAATGACGCCCTCCTATCAGAGCAGTGCTGGGTGGTGACACCACATTTGATTTCACCAGGTGGCTGGAGCCAAGCCTTGTATTAGAAAAGAAAGGATTTTCTGCTCCCAGACTCAGAGGGCACAGATGAGGGAGGACAAGCCCCTCACAAATGCAGGCCTGGCAAGCCTTTCATTTTAGTCAGATGAAAATGTGACAGGCTTGTGGCCACCAGTGGTTAAGCCGCCCTTGATTGATTTTTTTTTCCTAAGCAAAACAAAGAGCTTGCTGGCATCATTAGTATATGCCAGATGTAGGTGAGATGCCAAAGATCCAGTTAAATGTCCCTGTCATCCTGTGCCTCACACTGGAAGTATCTCTCTGTCCTCCACCTTTCTGCACACTGGCAACAGTCACCCACTAACTGATCTGACCCTCATGGAACCCTGTGATTTGCAAGCCCCAAGCCTGGTGACGTAGCACAGAACAGACACAGGGGTGTCCTTCATGGGTCTCAGAGGAGGTAGGTGAGAGGACAGCAGGCAGGATGGTGACCGGCTAAGACAGGGATGGTGAACCCTTTAGAGACTTCAGTGACACACATAGTCCTATGTGACGTGTGCTAAAGGGTCACCACCATGGGCTATTATGTCAGCAGGGTGGTAAAACACCGTAGGACCTCAAAATCCAGCTACACCATCTAAACCAGAGCTTATTAAACATTCTCTCAAAAGTAGCAAACCATCCATTTTAAAATCTAAAATCTGCAAAGAATCCAGCATCCTAAAGTGATTATCACAGGAACTGTGGGAGCAGAGGAGCAGACAGCAAGAAAGGGGTGAAGTGGGAGGCCCCTCTCCTGACCAGAGGTCAAACGTAGTTTGAAAATCAATGTTCTGTATGTCCACATCTTCAGTTTTACAAATGAGGAAATTAAAGCTCAAGGGGTTGTAGTTCCTCCCAAACGGGGCCAGCATGGGCGTCCTCCAGGTAACGCCCCTCAGGACACTTCCACCTCCAGGAACAGTCCAGACCACTGCTCCACAAGCCCTGGATGCTTACAATAGTCACTTCCGTTAGCGCCAAAGCTCAGCAGCCTGGTCTGAGAATTAATATTCAAGACAGGATTCAGAAAACTATAGCTGTCTATGGGGTAGGTGTGGCCTACTAGGGAATCGGCACAAATGTCTGCAGCTCCTGCTCAGAGCTGCATCTGTCTGCCCTCACCTTTTTTTTTTTTTTTTTTTTTTGAGACAGGGTCCTACAGGGCTGGCCTCAAAACTGCAGCAAATCTTCCTATTCTGCCTTCCCAAGAGCTGAGATTGCAAGCGTCCCTATAACACCTGGCTTCGTTCTGCTTCTTGGCCTGTGATATGCACAGTCTGCCCTGTTACGCGCCTCTTTCCCCTACCATCCTGCATCCTTATCAGAGGCTCACAGCAATCTGGCTGACCCATGTGGGACTGGAACTCCAGAACCATGAACTGAGTAACTTTTCCTGTTTAGCAATTCAGTGCCTCTGATATTTGGTTACAGTATCATGAGGCCAACACAAGAAAGTACCTTCTACTTATATGTATTCCATGTCCTGCTGCATTTGAAATGAGTGACACATGACAAGAGTAAACTGAAATTTATACAGGGATTTAAGCACACTTTCACCAGAATAAGACAAATTTTCAGAACCATCATAAATTATAGATACTTAAAAATAATAATATGATGAGATGAACGCTACACTTTTTATTAATTAAACAACCAAGAAACAGAAATGAAATCTATTAGTTGTAAAATAAATTGGTTAGCATGGCAAGGATGGAAGAAAACATAATAGGGCCAAAAGCTCATATGACTCAGGATCTCGGAGACTGGGCTTGGCAGCTAAAATAGGAAATATGTTTTATTCTGGCAAGAATATGCTGCATATATTTGACATCATTGGCTCATTATAATGAAAAAACTGTCCCAATTTAGTTAGAGAAAATTGGGTGAGGAGGAACCCAGCAGCCCTCTCCCTAGGTTGTGTTTTGCATATTATTTTATGGCCAAAGTATTCATGTTCCTGAACACATTCAGGTTATAGGCAGAAATTATATAATCTGGTCTTACATCTCCGAATGTATTCTTTTCACTTAAAACTCTTCTTTCACACCACAATGTCTTGGGGTATGTGTGATATGCATAATCTCTCCAAAATGTTAAAATGCAAGTCATTTACCATCCACATGGAATTATTTCTAGTTTGTGCTTGAACTGTGAGCCATGGGGCCTCTGAGTTTTCTTACAAGATACAGGTAGATGATGCCACAATTAGAGGTTAAAAATTAAAACAGAAATTAGTAGTTATGAGTAATATATGCTTTTACCATCAGGATTCTTAAATCCTTTGTCACTGAAGTGTTTTTCCATTTTTAAAAGTAGAATGCCTAGTGTTATAAAATGTTTAACTCTAAAGATAACTCCCTGAAGCATATATTTGTACCTATCTATAAATGTTACTTTTTTTCCTCACTGGACATGGAAATACATATTGTTCAGAGAAGGGAGAGTTAAAAAAAAGAAAGAAATATATATTGTTCACTCATATTTATCTTTGACTTTCAATCAGCTTGGGCTGAAATATTTTGTCATCTGAGCTAGGTGTGATGGCACATGGCTATAATCCTGTCTCTGCCAGCATTCTGGAAGACGGAGGCAGGAAGATTACAAATTCAAGGTCACCCAGCCTCTACAATTTAGTCACTCAATCAGACCCTGTCTCAAATTGTTTTAAAAAGGAGGTATGGAACTGGGGGTGTATCTCAGTGCAAAGGCCCAGAGCTCAACCTCCAATACTGTGGAAGGAAGGAAGGAAGGAAGGAAGGAAGGAAGGAAGGAAGGAAGGAAGGAAAAGAAAAGAAAAGAAAAGAAAAGAAAAGAAAAGAAAAGAAAAGAAAAGAAAAGAAAAGAAAAGAAAAGAAGGAAATATTTTGTAATCTGGAGATAACACATGAACAACTATATCCTACTTACTCAATTCAAAGAAATCTAGTAATTTTTAAAATACAACAAAAAATACATCTCCAAGATCATAAATTATCACATGTATTCATTATTTACATCACCTTAAAAACATTATATAGCAGTGGTTTTCAAATATTTTGGTCTCCAAATATCATTTTGGAATATGGATTATATCTGTCAATATATAATGAACCAAAACTGATAAAGCTTTAAAATATAACTAAGAAATAAGTTTCATAGTTACATAAATTAGTTTCATTTAAAATAAACCTATGCTTGCTAAGAATATTTTGTGAGAACAATGGTGGTGTTTTAGTTTTTTTAAAAAGATGTTTACTTCAATACTTGTTGAAAAGATAGATTTTCATACCTTCTGCTTCTGCATTCAGCCTCATGGACTATCACATTGCACGTGCCCTCTAGAAAAGCCCAAACTATATTTGTGAGAGAACAGGAGGAAAAGGGCAAATGGCATCTTCTTACTTTGGCCCTCCCAGATCTCCCAGAACAATGCTGGGAACTCCAGAGGGTTCCCTGGCACATGCCCTAAGAACCACAGATCTAGAGACGCCTCGGTCATGAGCGGCCTTTCAGCTGTATGGACTTACAGGTCTCCATGCCTTCGTCGTCGTCGTCCACCGCGGGCTTATCATAGGACTTGTCAATGGCAGCGCGGAAGCTCTCATTGCAGCCTCTTCCTCTGATGATCCGTGGCCGCGGGCGATGGAAGGGGATGTCCCCATTCAGGGTCACCTCGGCAACTGCCGTCTGCAGACTCTCTAGGGAACTCGACTTCTTCAGACCCAGGGAGGGCCCCACATCTCTGCTGGGGGAACCTTGGAGGTTTAAAATAAAAAAGATGAAAACATTAGTGAGAGGAAAGTAGAAATTACACACCTGAGTGTCTACATGCGGTGAGAAACTTCAGGCACATAAGCTACTTCCTCAGGGACGCGTGCTGGAGTATGCATGGAAAACATACAATGAACAAACAATCATGACTGATGTTTATTCTTCCCCCAATTTAGACTAGATTTTGTCTTTCTATTCTAGTAGGAAAACTCTTAGGTTCTAGCTTCCATTTTATCTCAATAGATGGAATTTTTCTATCAAATCATTTTCCTCCAAGTCATAGAAATAATCCAAAAGAACCAGAATAACCAAGAATCTCACTGAACACACAGAGATACAAAGAAGGCAAACAAGCCACAGGAAGCTTTTCAACTTAACCGAAACCATTTTCTGACTGTGTCAAATATTTTACACCAGAAGCCTGAAATTTACACTGAGACTGTTTTAAAATAAACAGTGAGCTTCTTGCATTTCTTTCTTGGGACATCTGCAGACACACAACCCTGTGTAATCGGTGCACAGGGGCTGTTGGTCACCAGTGCAATTAGGACAACCCAGCTCCAGTTAGAAACCTAGTTCTGGGAAAGGAGCCCTCCCTGGAAAAAGCACTACAAAATTTGAACGGAACCAAGGACCTGTGAGCCCTGTCCCAGACACAGCAGCGAGTTGAAAGGGCTCAGTGCGACTCCTCACACCTCTGGGCCTGGAATAATACCTATTTGAAAAACAGGTGAGGGACAGAAGACTTAGTAATCACCAAAAAAATTCTGCAGGATAGCAAGGGAAAACCCAGTGAATTCAAAATCTGGCTCTATTCCTTGAAGATCCAGGGCAGAAAGGCCTGAGATAATACCAACAGTACCAAGTTCAGAAGGCAGTCAAAACTGATTTCTGTAACGAAGAAAGACAGCCTCATCATCATCCTGACCTGGCACTCAAAGCTACACTAATTTAGCCTTCCACGGCAGAAAGGCTGGCCCAGCACCACCACCTGGGAAAGCCAAGCTAAGGAGCTGGCGTCTCACTTACCCTGTTAAAAAGACAGATGAAAAACAAAACAAACAAACAAACAAAAAAAACGGGAAGGTGGAAAAAGTAAATAGTTTATCTCTACATGGGGTCATCAGCCCATATGTTGATCAATAATTAAGTAGTAGCTGTGTCATGTTATTAGCTAGAAGACAAATAGTTGTGACATGGGTCTTCCATAGCTCCAAGTAGAAAATGGAATAGAAATTAAATCAAGAGAGTCAAAACAGAGTTGTCTTTTTGATTCACTTATGTTACAACTTTCACCTAATTTTTTTTTTTTTTTTTTTGGTACCAGGAATCAAACTCACGACCTTGCACCTGCCAGGCAGGCGCTGTGTCCTGAGCCACAGCCTGGGCCCTCTTTCACCTAATTTTCACCAAGGGGGAGCTAGATTTCAGAAAGAATACGTATGTTACAATATAGGCAGAATGGCAGACATTGGACTCGAATGATAAAGTACTGTTCCGTAGAGGATCATGGTCAGGAGAAATGAGGGTGTCTTTATGGGTTGGCGATGGAGGTCTGCAGACATTTCATTGTTTATTTAATGACAAAAGTTCATGTGAGATACTTCTGTCAAGATTACTCACTTTCCATCTTCATGGCATTATGATGTTTGACAGGTATGTTTTTTAAATTACTCACAGAAGGTATTATTACAGGCAAAAATAGTTCTAAAGAACTAGATGAAAGGTAAAAAATTAAGGAATAAGAAAGAATATTCCTAAGCAGGGATAGTTACCTTTACACTCCCTGGAATCAGCATTGAGAAAATCCTTTCTGAATAAACTATGATACCAACTTTCATAATTTACCAGCTGTATTTGGGTTCTATAAAACATGTATTAGGTAAATATTTGGTATTTTCTTGGACTTGTCACGGATATGTATGAGTGTGTGTGTGTGTGTGTGTGTGTGTATCAATGTATATATCTCCAATTAAGATTTCATGTTCACAGTAAGAAATATGGTAAAAATACGATTTAGTACATATATTAAGCCTTTTTATTAAGAAGTTATTGAGATTTTATTGAATGTACTCAGAACAATAAAATTTTTCATAATGAATTTCAGAAATGGCATGAATATTTGGTAAAACTGAGTGTCCCTCAGTGTAAACAGGCAAATCTACATAGTAAAAGAATAAAGAACCCTTTCAGCAATTAAGTGAGCAGCAATGATTTTATAAAAAAAGCTAGTAGTAAAGTGTAGCTCGGTGGTAAAGGATGCACAAGGCCTGAGGTGAATATTTAATCTCCCTCATCCCACAAAATTAGTTTTCTTCAGAGCTTTACCTGTCTACTATTTTCCCTGAATTCATAACAGTGCACTGTAACATTTTAGGAAAATGAACCCAACACCCACCATTGACAATTATCAACATTTACTAGTAATAAAAACTGGAAATGTCTTTTTCTATAAACAGTATGAGCAAAAGCTAATTTAGCTTTATCTGTACAAAAAAAAAAAATCAGGTTTTGTCTTGTCTTGTCTTGTCTTGTCTTGTCTTGTCTTGTCTTGTCTTTTCGAGGCAGGGTCTCGCTATACAGTGCAGGCTGACCTTGAGCTCACCTGGTAGCTTAGGCTGGTCTCTTTTGCTTCAGTCTCCAGATCAGTATCTTTTACTTTCACTTTAAATCAATACTGCAAAACTCTCACACAACTTTCTAGACTTTGAGTATACTTTGGTTACTTTGTGTATTTTGAGGATTAAACTATTAAAAACTCAGTCTCTTTCTGTTTCCTTTTTTTTCATTGAAATTTAAGATCCCTAAACTTGGCAGTAAGGAGAACTCACAATCACACCCCTTCCCCAAGGCCTAACTGCGTTAGTTTGTGGTGCTGGAGATCGAGCCCAGGGCCTCGCACTCAGCTACAGCCCCAGGCTTAAGACCTGTGTTTTTTTCCTACCTCCTACTGCCCTCTCGCCAAGGCCAAGGCCCAGACACAAACACGCAGGGCAGGACACTTGGGCAAGGGGCAAAGAGAAACCAGACGTGATTTTCATCATGACAGTTTGATGTCAAGACAAGTAAATATGTTAAAATTTAACTATGATTCGTCCAAACAAGTCTGGGACTAAACTGTAAAATCATGGTAATCCTGAAAATTCAAGTAAGATTAAGAAAGAAAAATAAGTGAGAATATGTTCACTGTCTAATATTGGGTGCTGAGAATCTAGTTCGGATATTAATATAGATTTAAAACCAGCAAACTTTTTGAGTGCCAAAAACATCTGGTATAGATGTTTTTCTATGTAAAAAATTTTTCTTCCAAGATTTTCCAATTTAATTTGATAGGACAGATTGCCAAAATATATCTTTTGTATCTAAGGTCTAACATTTTAAAACAGAAAAATATGCAGTCTGATTCGATCACCAAATCTGCTTATTTGCCATGAAGGTTATATAATTCAGTTAAAGACTGGATACTATTATTTTTTAAAGTTACATGATATTGTTCTTTTTCTTGTTGCAGCTTTGAGCTGATTACATGAGCACGGTCCTTTGTTTGGCTTAATAGGCATAGTATACAAGCCATGTCCTTGTACCGGGGATCGAACTCACAACCGTGTGCTTGCAAGGCAGGCACTTGTGCCACTGAGCTAAATCCCCAGCCCATAAGCCACATCCTTTAATGTAAGCAGTTCAATTTAGCTTTTAGAATGATTAAGATAGGATTTGTTTCTTTAAAAACACTGCCATTAATTTTGAAAACAATTTCTTGTTTTATATACGTACACTATCAAATAATTTCCTTCTTTATTACTACTGCAGAATTTCTGTGAATTGTAAGTTTGATAAGACAAACAACTACTTGGTGTATGGGCCAAGGCTATAGCTGACGGTCTTGCAACACAGTTAATCTTAAAATTTATTGAATTTAATTTTTATAATCTATCTTTTACTCTACAAAACACGCTAACTTCAACCATGTCCACAATAATCCTTAAATATGTATGTGGGTACACACTTTTTCAAGCAGACTAAAACTAATTACAAGTTAAAGCAGTCAATGAAAGCTAATTGGTGCTAAGTAATATAACAATATTATCTGGATCTAAAATAATTAAAACAATTCTAAACTTACAATAATAAATCACAATGTTCAATTGTACAAAGCATATTACTTAAACTATATGTAAAGACTCTCCTCCAATTAATCATAGAATAACATAAAAAATAAAATTCACTCTAATGCAAAACCCAGTGCAAACCAATGCACTGTTTCTGTAAAATGATTTACCAATATTTTAAAAGCAATGAATGTTTTAAAGGTTCAAAAGTAAACATATGCCAGTCATATACTTTAATCCAATTTCAGGTTCAATTTGAGTGAATTACAGCATCTAAAAAAGAACCAAGGGTTTCTCAGTGACCTAGGTAGCTGTACTGGACATCCTCCTGGAAAATGTTTATATTGCCAATCTTATCTTTCAGATCACAATTACCACTTTGAGAAGTAGATATAATCTAGACATTAGTGGATTAAAAGCTGAATAGTCTAACAGAATAGTATTCTGTCTCCCATGGCATACAGGTTGTCTTTAAGACAGTGGATGTTAATGTGTGAGTTGTTTTCTAAACTAAAATCTCAGTACTCATTTAATAACCGCATTGGCACTTTGTGTTTGCATTTAGTATATACCACTGATAAATTTTTCCTAATAGAAAATTTTTCTTCTCTTCTACAATTTGATTTCGCACAGTGAAAACATCTGTGCAAGACTGGAATACTTATGTTTACATGCAACATGATTGGCAGCTCTGTAATTGTGATAAGCTTCTTGGATCGCGGTTTCTATGGCAACAGTCTCCACTGTCCATTCTTACCTGCTTTCTGGTCATCCACTGTATTGAGTTTAGTCTCGTCAGCTACTGTTAAAAGGTAAATGTATAATGGTTAGCCCAGTTAGTTCCCCGGCCCAACATGCTTCAATCATTCCCAGATCTTTACAGTTAGGTGACAATCCTTAGGTACTATGTCATGCAAATAATACAAAATATCGAGCAAACATCCATAATCAAAAATAAAAGGAGAGGGAAAAAAAAAAAGCAGTGCCTCCATGCAATATGCCAGTCATTTCGTTTCACAGACATGTGTGTTATTTGTATGTTAGCATATCATAATTAGCCAAGGCGAGGCATCACCACAGTTTCTTATGTGCCTATGACAAATTAATGCTTTTAGTCTTGAATTACAAACAGCCACCACAGACCAACATAAGCTACAGTTGATTAACAAAGTGTTTTAAAAAATCAGTTTACAGATACAATTAATGATTTTATTTTTTTCTTTTGGGTGGATCTGGATTTAGAGAGAGACACTACCTGATTGATGTCTGATTGAAAAATTACGATTAGTTTCCTCCTCTCATTTGTTCCCAAATAGTTTCTATGATAAATATTCTCTCAACTTATTAATTTTATTAAGTGCTTTAGTTATAAAAACAGAGGTTCTGATAAACAAACCTTAAAGAACAGCAATGAAAGGAAGGTATCATAAACCAAATTCTAGACATGGATTGAGATAATGATTTCTCTCCAAAACTTTGCCTTCTAGTTTAAAAATCCCAGAACAAATCAAATGCAATTCCAATGAAGTGCTTTTTACATAGCATAGAACATTTCAGGTTATAAAATAAAGATACATGAATATAGCATGATATTCACATGTGTTTGTTTCCTTTCTCATAAGAAAATATATTAACATATTGCATATTCTGTAAACATGCCACATATGAGTAATATAGTTATTTCAAACTCAGAGAAAAACTGATTTGCCAAATTGTCACATTTCATATTTATTTCCTCTAGTGCTCAATGCAAACACACATGTGTTTGGGACCATCAATTTATCCTAAAAGCATCTAAACCTTATTTAGATAAAGATTCATGGAGATTGTACTCACTACCTAAATCCATGCTTTTTGATTTTCGTGTTTTAACGAAATCCAATTGACTGGCATCTGAAAACTGCTTTGTGCGTTTTTCTGACATACTCTGGCGTCCAAATCCTTCCCGCTGAAACGCTAGAGCTGGATCCACGTCGGGACTCAAAGAGCTGGTGATAAGAGAAAGGCAAATGTACAGCATTTATTAAGAAAGCAGGCACCAACTTAGAAAAGTCATCATACTCTGTGAGAATATGCATCCATGTGTATTCTTCAAAAAAACTTAAACTAAATAATAGATGCAGTTTATTTTTCTTTAAATTCAAGATTAATTTAACATTCAGAGCAACATTCTCCACATGTGAATTTTCTGTTTCTCTTCTTCCCTCACTTAAGTCTCTTCACTCCCTTTGACGAAACGTTATTTGCAAGTGACGGCTACAAATCAAGCACTGGGGACTCAGGCAGAGGTAAAGCACTGTGCTAGCATTGTCAAGGCCCTGGGTTTGATCCCCAGCACTGAAAAAATAAATAAGTAAATAAATGAAAAAATGAATCTGCCAAACATTAGAAGCACTGAATATCTGAGGAAACCAGGTATAAATTTTATATATATATACTAGAAGCAAGTAAGTGATCATTTAAATTGCATCTGGACACCAGTTTCAAAAACCAAATCCTCTGGCTCTCTTACACATCTGTATCTTGTGTTTCAGAAAAGGAAACAAACAAAAAAAAAACATCTAGTTTCTCTGAAATAAGTAATCAACTGAAAAAGAACTCAACTTGACCAATCTGCCTGGGAACCTATTCTGGTTAAGGGGAAACGGTTATAGTAGACCAAAGCCAAAATAATAAAAAAGAAAAAATCCTTAAGCTCTACAAACTCACAAGGAAAATAATAATGAGAAGTCTGAAACAGATGCTACAGATGCACAGATGAGAGAATTTGCAGCATATAAACAAGTGAAAAAGAATAGGACTAAGTTTAGATGGCATTTGATGTGGGTGGCACCAATACAGTGGCTGACTAAAGATGACAAGGAAGCATTGGCCAATGGTGACAGGATGATGTCACCATATCCAATGGACGTGGAGTATATAATTTATGCCTGGAGATGATGGAGAATCACTCCTATTTTGTAAAACTCTGCAAACATTTTTCTACCAGGTACTCTAAGCACAGTTCATGCTATGATCATGTTTTTTGTTTCTTTTCTGCTGCTGGATGCATTGGGTAAATTAATATACCATCTCTCTGCTATCAGGGTGGAGCCACCTTACCTAACTGACCAGGTAGGAGACCAGCCCTCCACAGCCTGTACACACTGAGGGTGAAGTTAAAAGGATTACAAGTTTGAGTCCTACCTAGGCAAGTTGAGAGATCCTGTCTCAAAATAAAACCTAAGAAAGCTGAGGATGTATCTAGTGGTAGAGACTGCCTGGATTCAATTCCCATAACTAAAATAAAAGTAAAAATTTAGCTGCAATTTACTAGCAGGAAATAACAATTGGTTCTCAGAAGAGCTAAGCCAAAGGTTACAAAAAGAAGGGCCCAGTGAGAAACCTCTGCCTTGGGGTTAAGGTGCATGAGCTGCTGGGTGTCTATACAACTCTACGTTTTTAACAAGAGAACAGCTACCTGCTCCATCTTTCAAAGCTCATGGGAGAATTCAAGGAGGTAAGGTTCAAGGCCAGTATAAACCTTACACCACGCAGTGAAGTAAGTTACTACCAGATGGAGCCCGTCTACTTCTTCTTATCAAAGTCAGGTAAACTGCAGCATCTTCAAAATTTCATGAAGGCAGTGGACGGTCCTCCTCAGTCTTTCCCACGAGCAGGGTAGGGCCCAAGAGTGAAGTGTGGCAGGTGCACAAGGCTCAGACTTTAAGGAAGCATCCTCTCTCGAGGTCACATGAGGACAGGGCCAACACCCTCAGCGTGGCCCCCGAAACCTCCTGGGGTTCATCCCAGGCCAGGCCCAGGAACACAAGGACAGCAGACCAGTTGCACAGAGGCTGGGAGCTCAGCCTAAGGCCCAAACAGTTTTGTTTTATATTTTTAGAAAATGCAATGTTCTATATTAGTGTCAATTTATTTGTGTTCTCTTTTAAATCTTTTCATTTTAAACATAATTATTTCTTCTCCAAGACTTTCACTAGATATGACGTCCCACGAAGGAGCAGGGCCAGGTTTGTCTTGAGTTTCCAGGTGGCCTTTCTGCATAGTGCAGTCGATGCTTTGGTGCAGACAGCATTCGATTTCTACAGCGTGTCAGGAAACAGTTTTAAAAGTGGAAAATGCAAACCCATGCCATGAGGACTACGGCCCAATGCTGCAGCAACAAACTATAACATACACTCAATAGCAGTAATTCTTTGTTTGCTTGTTTTAGTACTAAGGAATGAACGCAGGGTCTTCACACTAAGCTACATCCCCAGCCTTTAAAATACAAAACAAAACACTTTAAATTTTGACACACGGGTCTTGTTAAATTGATCAAGCTAGGATTTGTCCTGCCTCAGCCTCTCAGAGTACCAAGATTACAAGCATATGACACTGTGCATGTGGCTATCTTCAGTTATTCTGCTTATCAATTTTTTTTTAATTTTGGTGTCATATAAACTTTAAAGTCTGATCTACAGGAAGGCATTGAGATTGTGGACAGAATGAATATGAAACATAGCTTTCACAGAAATCACTGGAAATAGTTTTCAAAGAAATATAAGGCGTCACTGCCAATGCTGCCTAAAAACCCCATTTGGCATATTTTGAAACTAATTTTATATCCTCTGAACTTATGCTGCCATTAAAGTTAGAACTTGCTGATATACTCTCCCCCACACACACACCAAAAAAAAATTGTTAATATTCTCTAAGTTAACTAATACACTGGGGGGAAAAAAAGTATATTCTACTATTAACAAATTAGAAGTTTAGCCAAATGACATATTTAGCCTTTCACAATTATGCAGCGAACTGTAAACAGACACAATTGAAAATGTTAAATGAGTTGGGGAGCTAATAAGTGTCTTAAAATAACTAAATATTCCTAAACTATCCTATAATTAATTCTTCCCTATCAATATAACCATTTAAAAAGCAATTTCAGACACAACAAACAGTATACTAGGATATTAAACAAGTTAGATGGCAGGACTGACAGTTGATTCTTTGGAGAATGTAACCATATCCTGACCCCCAACGTTATTAAAATTCCAGTTATTAATCCTGTCTTATTGGCCTTTTGTTTCCCTAACATTTCCATCAAAGATGAGGGAGATATCGTCAGGCTGGGGAGCTTATGCTCTCCGCTGTGATGCAGGACAGCTGTGGTGCTTGTTTGGATAACCCTTCGCTCGTGTTCTCTCCTTCGCCCCCACTCGCCATACCGAAGTCACACAAGTCCCTGCCATTTCTGTAAATCCCCCTTAGGGAAATGAATGCCTCACTCTACCCCAGCGAGGTATTTCTTTCCGCCAACATGGGGCTTTCTTTTTAAAGCCCCACACAGATCTATTCCTGTGACTGTCTCCACAGCCTCTCGCCACAGTAGAGATTCAAAAGCTTTTGTCCCTAAGAGGGGCACTGCGTACATCTAAACCTCATTTTCTCTGTGCTACACACCCTTTCAGAAAAAGAACCCAACTATGGCAGTGCACTCACATCTGTGGATTTCAAATGGGGTGTTTTCTGGGTGTCACAGCTCCCCCCACACTTAGCTGAAAAAACCATTCAAAGCTGAACTATTATCTTGCAGGCTTGAACACAGATCTATTTTTATATCCCGCATTTTCAAAAAGAGAATTAAAGAAGAAAGAAAGAGAAGCTGTAGATGAACTTTTCAAGGCCCAAATAACAGGTGAACTTATTCTGAGAACACCTGCAGAACTGACAGCTAAATGCACCCTATCTTTGCGAATTTACATGGTGGGGGGCCAAATAATCGGAGGAGTGTTTTATTTTGTTAATATTGTTGCTAAAATGTTCATGCAAATGAATGTCAGTGAATTAATGTTGACACAAGTCAAGAAAAGTGTAAGAAGTATAAATGGATAAGTAGAGAAAGAATGAACCTTTAGCATTTTTAAATATGATTTTCCTGATATATTTGGAAAGGACCCCAGAGAAAGGGCAATAAGAAAACACTGGTCTAATACTTCACATGGTCTGTAACGATAATTGCTTCACCCTTACAAGGTCACCCTACGAGGGTTTCCCCTTGGCTACTGATGTAGAGAATTACTAGGCATGTAGATGAAGGCATCTTCACACTTGGAAGTCACACATTGACTCAATAATGTCAAATGTTTTCTTCTATTTTGAAACTCACAGAAAAAAAACAGCAATCAGACTCTTCCCAAAATCAGTACATTAGAAGTAAGTACAAACCATTTTCAACAGTAGTAACATTCTGGAAGAAAACCTTAATAAAGCCGCCTCCCATTCCCAGGACACATTAGCTATTAGTTTTGCATCTAATTGTTGCAATCAACCTGAGGATTTGTTTCAGATTTATTTATTTACTAGAACAACGATTCATCCAATTAACAGGGATTTAAAATAAATAATAAACAATGAAACTTAAAAAGGAATGAGTAGGGTTTTTTGGTGAGTGGTAGTTTTGTTATTGATTTGGCATACGTATTAACCACAGCACTTGAAGGCTAAGACAACTGAGCAGGTTTACAGGGCTGGGGTATAATTCATAAAAAGAGTGATAATTAAGAGTATAAAAGCAATGAAAATGAAAAACTGCTATAAAGAATTGATTGTGCTCACTCATATGCACATAAAACATAAAATAAAAGGTGACTGCAGTTAATTAGGTGATTGCAGAGTTTGCCAACTCTGGACAACGTGCTTACCAGTCGGCTGAATCGCTGATTGCCACCTTAGCCCACGCAGTGGCATCTGTTGTCACGAACCCCACATCATCGTGGGAGCTGGAAGAGGACTGATCAGAGAGATGAGGAGGGAGCACAGGTAATCTGTCATCCTCTATAATGACAGTGTCATCATGGGGCATATTCACGGTGGGGGAGAGCTGGTATTTACCTGTCCAGTGGAAAAGAAGAACAAGAAAAATTCTAGACATCAATCTATTGCTATTCTATTAATTTTAATATTTGACTGTAGCAGGAAACATCTAAACTTCCACAATCTGATTAACCTGCTAGAACAAAGTAGAATTCAAGCACATTTTTTTTTAAGAAATAATCGTCAGAGGCTGTGAGTGTATTACTACTTCTGATATGATGAGAACATTATGGAATTCGTCTGGTGTTAGGTTTCCTAGTGTCTTCTAAATTGTAGACCCTAAGCTGCAAAAGTCCTTTGCAAACTTTTACCAGAAAATTTAGAGCCAAGTCCTAGTAACACACATACATCATTCACTCATCCATGCACTCATTGGGCAACTACTGCATGTCAGGCAGGAGCAGCAAGGTGAAGAGTCTCTCCACAAACAGCTCACAGCCTAGTAGAGAAGGAGAAGATACACAGCCATGGTGAAAACCATAAGGCGGTGTGAGAGCTCAGCTGAAAACCCCCTGACATTCACTTGGGCCTGGGCAGTGAGGACCCTGAGTGCTGGGAACCTCAACAGATGCTCCCTTCACACACAGATGGGTTCTGAATGATAACTACAATCTCTTCTCAAAGAAATTATAGCATTTTGGACATGCACATCATTCAGTGTGTGATGAACAAAGGCCCACTGTGCATTTAGGTGACATTTCAAAGATACTCCCAGAATCGAGACCTAAGGGAAGGGAGGTGACAGATGTGACCCTGAAGTTAAAAGAAAATAAATATAGGATCTGATTGCCCAAGCTGTTTTGGGGGCCATGACTGAAGTGAGGACAGTGTTCCAGGTAAGAAAGGCTCCACAACTGTCCTGTCTATCGCAGGGAATCTGCTCAGGTTCGTAGTTCAGCACAATGGTCGTTCGTGTACCATACATTTCCAAAGACAGAATTATGTTTTAGGATGTTGAATGCTTAAACACTGAGTCCAAACAATGCCCTATTTCCCCTCAAGTCATCTACAGATCTTGCAGTGTTCTTCCAAAATCCTGTGTTGTGTGTCTTCTGAGTGGAAATGAGCTGACAAGTCTTTGGTCTATGTTGATGCTTTGAGGCCACACTTACAGTAACGTCACCAGGACATGACATGCCCAGTAGCCCATACTCCTAACAGAGCAAGGTGACCTGACCATGTTCCTGTCCTCCTCATAGCAGGATAGAAAAATCACTGAAAGTCCAATTTCCAAATCTGTTGAATCAGTTCCACATGTTTCACTCCCGGAAAAGGCAGGGGTGCTTTCCTGAAGCTCCTGAATGCATCCTACGCAGGATGCATTTTCCCTCTTTTATAAATTATGATTCAAACTAGCACAAGAGCAATTTGGACAGGAAGCTTAACATTAGTCTTGGATCTACATTTAAAAATAAATGTTCATAATAAGAATCTTGGGGGGTGGCATGCATAGGCTTGAAGGGTTTTATTAAGTACCAAATATATTTTTCTAGACGTTTCAGTGCAACAATAACAGCGTATCTTTCGAGGACAGCCTACAAAAGCAAACTTGCCAGAAAGTTCAAATACATTCATCATTCAGCATCACCTACTCTGTTATAGTAAGATGACATACTCATTGAAACTTCATTGGCATCCTTTTTAGAAAAACTTTCTACTTTGATGTCAAATGAACCATTCTGACAAGGTAGGAAAACCAGAAGCTTTGTATGAATGCTCATGATATGGATGCAAATCGAACATAACACATGATCATTTGTCTTTCTTGATTTCCAATCACTCATTCCTTTCTATTCATATTTAGGATATTAGTTTGGAGCCTCTTCACCAAATTATACTCATAAATTAGGACTTCCTAGCACAGTAGGCCAAAGACACAGTTCCCTCTCAGGAGATATCTTTTAGCCCTCTAAAACCGCCCATGAAGCCATAAAACCAGGGTTATTACTGACAGACACTTCACAGTGATGAAACATAGGAGCACATCACAACACTGATAAAACTCTCACCCACGTATAATTTATTGATGGTAGAATCACAGAATAATCATAGTGCACACATTTTTAAACAAAAAAAAACCTAAAAGCTCTTACACTAACATAATATATTCTGAGGAACAGCCTACTAAGTAAAAAGGCACACTGATTAATTCATACAACAAATCCTTTTTCTGTAATATGTTGTTCTGAGTAGAAATACTGTACTTCAAATTATCCAAAATTTTATACAAATATCCATGGGCAAAAGATCTTTCTGAGAAGACAGGAATTTAGCATTTTTCTCCCACTCGTGATTCTGAAGGATAATTCTCCACAAGACTGATTATTCATATTTTCCATCAATTTTCCACTTCTTAGCATGCTTACCAGAAATATTTTTTGGGACACAGCTCCAGGGATAAACTGGGTTATAAACAACAAAGCCACCTAACTACATATTCTTCCAGGCTTCACCAAGATAAAATCATTATCTCTTAATTATGTTCGCTTATATTTGGCACATATGTAAGTATGAAATCTTTAAAGAATTGTTGACAAGGCTTTAATCTATTTTTGATGGACAAAATATCTTTTATCCTCAGTTAATCAACATGGACAAACTAAGAAGCAAACCAGCTAATACAGTAAGACAATGAGATACAAAACAATTGTTTACTAGACATTTATTCATTGGTAAATTGACATAAACTACAACACCATGCATGATACTGGAAACAGAAGAAAGGAGGAAAACCATGCCAGTGCTAGGACTCACAAGGAAACAACATCGATGGCTCCTTTTCCTACGTCAAATTTCTAACAGGATGAAAATATTCTGAACATAATCATTATTGAAACTCACCCAAAACTATGCTAATATAAAAACCACTGAGATAATTTCTGAAACAGATACAACAGATTTTGGTTTGTGCTTTAAATAAAAATTGCTCAGATAAAAGGTTGGGGAAAACATTGAGGTTCTGTGCTCCCAAATGTCAACTTGCGATGGAGTCTATGCATTGAGCAGGTTGGTAAATTAGCCATGCATAGGATTTCTTTGTTAGGCAAAATGGTCTAACAGTTGGAAATATTTTGATGAATATGAGACTACTCTAAAATTCAGAATGGAGGAGATCCAGTCAAAATACGTGACATCTGGAGATAGCCTGCCCTTGACCATAATTCTGATCTACGTCACACAGAGCCAAAATGATAGTTAAGGTATGAGTAATGTGGGACTTAAACCCAGAAAACCATACACTCATAGCTAGGTTAAAAAATAAAGAAAAGGCACAGCCAGGTTCGGTCAAGCCATTTCACTTCTTTGGTCTCTAAGTCCCACAAATAGAAGCAGAATGGAGCACAGGATATCTAAGGTTATCTCAGAGATGAACTGTAATTTTTAGAGCACAGTGGTTCCCAGCATGGAAGAATGTTCACTTTCCTCTTCCCTGGTTTTTTTGAGACAAGGTCTTGCCATGTAGCCCAGGATGGCTTGTGTTCACTATGCCTATCTTGGCCTCAACTCATAGTCATCCTCCTGCCTCAGCCTCAAGAGTGCTGAAACTATAGGCATGTCTGGTCAGAGTGTATTCTTGAGATTGTCAAATGCCCTTCCTTAAAGAACGGAAAAATTTTAATACATGTGAATAAAGAATGAATCTCATGAACGTCATTTACTCATAATATATGACCTCAGCATTCCCCAGAGAGAGCTATTTCTAGAAAGAGGAAATGACTAAAAGCAAAATACAACATGTGGCCTTAGGACTGCACTCTTTTATTTGGTAAGTGAGAACACGTGTGTGTCCAGTGAACATCTGACCTCCTTTCCAACTAGAAGGCTGCTCTCCTTTAGGTGTTTTTTTAGAAGCTTCTCTCTGGAGATATGTTCCCATAGAAATGAAACAGAAGGTCTAAAAATTCTCTTTGGTCTAGGGAATAGTCTATGTGAAAATTTGCCCCCTTCATATAAAATTAATCGTTTTTTGCTGTAATCACCTGGAATTTCAACACAGAGTTCCTGCCCTATCATACCAGATCATACAGTGAGCATCACCACAGCCATCCCCATCTACCCGGGAGTGATTCTAAACGTACAAAGACAACCAGGATTAAACAAGGGTATGTCTGAGGAATTTTCAGGCACCTGCACACTGTATACTTCAACAAATACTGTTGCTATTCATGTAGGCGTTTCCTATCTTATAGGTGGTGCCCTGCTTTACTGGACATCTAACTTTGAGCTTTAACTAACTTCATACACAGCAGTTGATTCTTAGGGTCAGTGACTCCAGGATAAGGACTGACATGGACTGGGCAGTTCTCAAGTTTGCAAAATGCAAGACCAGTCAAATTAGCCATACGCATTTCTCAAGGCAAAACTACACAGGATATGTAGTTCCCAGGATGACATATATAAAACAATCTTAATATGCCAATATAAAATATCTATTGGCCTGTTATCAAATGGTAATAAATCTGTCACCCTTGTCCTCAGCCCAAAGGGTAAAAGAACAGCCACACTACATCAGAAAGCATTGGGGGGGGGGTCCTGTTGCAAAGAAGCATCTGGAGTGCAAGAGTTCATCCTTTACCTAGCAGGGGAGCAGGGAACAGTGGTAACTAGAACACAAACCAAAGACGCCTAACACAGTCACAGCTAACAAAATCTGGTGAGAGAGCACCGAAAAAATAAAGAACTCCTCAACTCGTATATACCCCATGTCAACAAGTCACTATGTGAAAACTTGGAAGGGTTTTTTGGTTTGTTTTTTAGTTTTAGGTTTTCGCCTTCCTCTGAAGCATCAGGGATTGGAGGCAGGATGCAGCTTACAGGAACTGGTGGACCAATGGTCTGATTCAGTATGGCAAGTCCTACGTTCCTATAATAAAGGGGAAATTACAGCGTATCACTTCGTATGCACGCAGATCTAGGGACACAACACACTCATACACACTCTTCTCGCTCAAGGGGTCTGAAATTTCATCAGTAGAAAAGAATCCAACACAAATTTCACACCAAAACCAAGAAGGTATGGAAAATCCAAAAGAATTCAAGACAGTGATAAACAATGACTAACAGTGATAAACTGTAGAAAGCCTTCCCCCAGCACGTATGCAAGCCAACAGGCGAAGCAGCTTTCCCTGACTTTCTCTTACTGAGAAGGTAAAAAGAAAATGCTGACAGAGTGAAACCAGAGGCTTGGCATGTCCAAGTTTCATGCGTAACAAGTTGAGAAATCAAGAATTTAGCAATTTTTCCAAACGAGAAAACTAGGATTGGCAGAAAGCAAAATATCCCAGTCATATTGATGTATTTTTTAAATCATGCCCAGTTCTTTGAAGGCAGAAATTGTTTCCTATTCATCTTCATGTCTATAGCAGAAGTATGTACACACTGTCTACCCACTAGAAGTCTTTGCATTAGCACCATGGATGAATTATATCCATTATTTTTTCAATGAAACTCCATAATGGAAACTTGAATTATATTAAATCTCTGTTACTAGTACTCCAAATAGAGTTAAATGTAGGGTTTTCCTGTAAACGAGAGCCTTGTGAAATACACCAGTCATACAAGTGTTTTAGGTCAGGTGTTATTTTAATCAAAACTGCATCTTATGTTTTAAATTTGAAAAACCTTGGGAAATAATCCCAAGATGTGCAGTTGTTCACAATGTAACCACTCCTGTGGCCGGGCAAGTCTTTATTAACAGGATCTGTTAGTAGAAGGCTGCAGAGCAAGTGTTAATAACCTCGTTACCCACCGGGCCACACAGACAGTGTGGCATGGAATCCAAACAAAGGCTGTAAAGGACAAGTTTCAGGATTGAAAATGAAAGCCACCAGAAACTAGAAGTGTGATTAAGACATACCTGTGTCCCACTAAGTACAAACCAAACAAATGGGAACATTTCATGCAGATGTGAGTCTGTATGCTCTCCCTCCCCGCAGAGCAGCAAAATGACATAACTTGATGAATTCTTCTCGCCATAAACTATTACATTTTAATGTTTAAAAAACACAGCTTCACTTATCTCCCATAAGCTAAGAATATCTTGATTACTGAAAAACATTTCTTTAGGATCCTTTTCTTTTTTGTTCTTCCCACGCGTTATGGGATCTAAAACTCACCCAATGTATTGATTCCTTCTTTCCACATTAATGCTCCCGAGTGATTATAATGAACCCATCCTCTTTCCTCTTGAAAATGCAGGCCTCTTTTACATTAATATTCTATTCACAACCTCTCTGTGACCCAGTGAAGGCATAAACATGAGATGAGGTAAACAGTTTCCCTGACTCACCCATTATCCTACTGAGTGCGGCGTTTCTGGTGGGCGATTCGTCCAGCCCCTCGAGCCCGCTGTAGAGTGAATGGGAAATTCTTCGCTCCCTGTCATCCAGCACAGTTTCAATGGGCAGCTCAGGTCCAGGGGGGCTCCCAGGTGACCTCAGCTAGAGAGAAAGGGGGAGCACGGGAAGAGTGAGTACCAGAGGCCCATTCTCAGCATGGGGGAATTATAACAACTTGCCCAAGGCCTGTATCCAACTGGGTACCAAATGAACTAGAACTTTTCACCCTGTACCAAAATAATTTGTGATGACAGCTGTGCCTAATGACCAACTTTCTGTGCCACTTTACACTGTGCCTCCCGTGAAGGTCTGTCAGATTTCAACCATCGGAGGAAAAATATGTTTATTAAAACCTCCCTTTTTAATCTCATCTTGTTGCTGATTTTTTCAGTTTGACTGTTCATATCTGTTGAAATCCATTTAAGTTATAGTTTAATTTAGAATTCTGCACTGGTTGCTACTGTGTAGAAGGCATGTTTTGCAAGAACAGAAGCTGGACTTTGGCTGTAATTTTTGTGCCTACAGAATGCTTCTCACGCCCAACAATGAGCACAACAATTGCATGTGTGTGGCTTCCACTTGTCACCTCAGGTATCTGCAAAAATACACTGACTCTGAATTTCTTTGGATAAAAATTCAGAACAATGACTATATCAACTTATTGTAACCCTCTGGTCTGAGTAAGGACCAACCAAATATTAAGGAAGCACACAAAGTTGTGAGTGATAAACATATAATGTACTAATGAACAACAACAGAACAATCAACTTTTGTGACCATGAATTAAACAATATGTGGCATTCCTAGAATAGATTGTTTACAGAACTAAAAGGAAGAAAAGCCAGATGTCATGGAGCACGCCTATAATTCTAGCACTGGGAAGCTGAAGCAGGAGGATCACTGCCAATCTATGGAGTCTGGGCTACATAGTGAGCTTAAAGCTCCCCTAGACTAAATATCAAGACTGTCTCAGAAAAACCACAGCACAATAACAAAACAATCATAATGAAATGATAATGAAATAAATCTATGCTAGGAAGGCCCTGAAATAATTCTACCGCAAGGGGAAGCAAGGGAACTTAACCACAGCCCACACAGCTGTGTGGCTCCAAGCCACAGGACCCCAAGGCTGGGGTCCTGGACCAACTGTGCCAGGCCTTGGGCTGGCCACAGCGGGCAGTTGGGAGCACGGCTTGGGCAGCACCTGGCCTGCCCATCCCAACCCAACCAGGCAGCACATTCTCACAACTGCTGCGGTTCCTCCTTTGGAACAAATTATTCTTTCTGTTTGAAGCTATCATGTGTTTAATATAAATGAGATATTTAATGAAGTTGTGAGTTGTAGACTTATCTCTCCCAGTTTGATAAGTACTGGGGAGACTTAATGCATTTCAGGGTCAACACAATTACAACTGGAGGCACGTCAACCTGCAGGAGAATAATAAACTTGCAGCACCAGTGAATTAGACTCAGTAAGGTTTAAATTGTGAAATGAGGATTTGTTTTATTAGGTTTTTATTTTACCTTTTTAAACTTCAGCTTTACTAGAAAGTAAACTAAACAGTTAATGTCTATAAATGACTAAAACCACAATGTGTGAGGAATACAATGCCTAAATTCAATACTCGAGGGAGGTAAAGCAAAGAAAATAAACAAACAAACAAATAAATGAAATTAATACTTTATACCATTAAGGACAAGTCTGTTTTTAAACATATGAGGTTTTATTTTTCTTTTGGGGAGCCCCCACACCCCTAATCCCTTACAGACCACAAATAGCTGACCTTATTGATAAGGCAAATGGCAAAAATCTGAACTTAAGATAGAGAAAAAGATTTAGAAGTTTCAAAGAATATTTTAAGGCAGAGAATCCTACATCACCCATCTTAAAAACAAAAAATACGCTGTGTGTGGTGACGCATTCCTGAGGCTGAGGCAGGAGAGTCACCACAGGTTCCAAGCCAGCCTGGGCTACATACAAAAACAAAAAACAAACAAAATAAACTGGGCTGTGCCTTTCATCTGCAAAACGGGCTAGCTTTTGAGGCAGAAGATTAAGGCACAGCAAACTGGCTGGAGAAGTGATCTTGACCTGTCAGTTTCAAAATTCCCAGTACACAGGCGCAGAACAGGTCCCAAAGTTCTACAGTAGAACCTATCAAGAGTGCTACCTCCACTTCTTCTCAGGAGAGCACAAGCTAGAATTATAGGCGTGCTCCATGACGTCTGACCGAGCCTGAGGAGGGAGAGCAGAAAAGGTCAGGTGCATGGAGCTCATCCAGGCTCCTGGTTCTTCCCCAGTACTCTGGCCTCACGCTGGAGAGAATACTCTTTCTTACTTTTACCTGGCCCTAATTCACTCTGCAGAGCGTATTTCTTTTCCTACCATTAATGAACGTTAAAACACCTTTCACATTCCTGTGGTCCTAGTCTTTCTTCAAAACAAAAAGAATCTAGAAACCACCTTTGAAAGGAGACCCCGATTTCACCTGTGGGCAGGACATCATATCTCTCCTTAAACCAAGTAAGTTCCACAGATTTCACCAACAAAACCCTATGGATAGTCCCAGCTCCACGTTATAATGCACTGCCCTCTTAAAAGTCTGCACTATATTTTCTTGAAGTATGTATTTTTAAAAAGTTGTCTAATGATTCCTTTATGCTCTTTAAAAATAAATAAAACTATGAGGCTTTTAAATGAGTACACATATTAAAGACACTTGTCTAGCTGGATATGGTACCATAAGCCTGTAATCTCAGCACTCGGGAGGCTGAGACAGGAAGATGGATTGCTGTGAGCCTGGGTCACATAGTGAATTCAAAACTAGCCTGAAATATGTAGCAAGATCCCGTCTCAAAAAAACAAAAAAAATCCCTCACACTTGTTCTATAAATTTCTCTATATAAGTCCTGCGTGGTATGCAATAATAGATGAGAAGTTAAACATATCCTCAAATTTGCTGAAAATATATTTACTTCAACTATATAATTCTGCAATTTTCTAAATGATAAAACCTTTATAAATTTCCTTCATAAAACAATACCTAAGTTTTCCAAGAGGCTATTTTTAAAAAATCAAATAAAGACTCAATTAAAAATTGCATATGCAAGCTTTTAAGAGAAAAACAGTAAGATGTCTGTTCAGGAGGAACCATGCACTTGAACATTTCCAAGGAAAGGAATCTACACCTCCCCTACCTCAATTCATGTTTAATTTGCATCTGAAAAGAAAGATTTAAATGAAGACATCAATAGTCTCCTACATAAATATTTAACAGAACACACAATGCCTTTTAATTTCTGCAGTTAAAAAAAAAACCTGATTGGGATACACAGTTTTGTTTTAAATCTTTTGATAATTCCTTTTGCTGCAAGAAAATGAGTTTTGGAGAGAGAAACCTGCCAGGTGGCACACTAGCAGCAAGAGGAGGCAGAGAAATACTCCTATATTAAAACCTTATCAAAATTAAACTTAATTAGAAGAGGAAATCAAAGTAAACAGAACTGCACTTTTCAAGCTTTTATCTCCTTGTGGTTAACAGTGCAAAACTTCAGCTTCTAACATAATTCAGGCCCTGGTAGCAGCTGATTTTTTGGGCCCTTAACTTTATCCTAGGGCAGCTTTTCTACCTATGAAAAAACAAAATAAGGTCTAAACTAGACATAGTGGTGTATGCTTGGAATCTCAGTGCTCTGGAGGCCAAGGAAAGAGGATCATTGTGAACTCAAGGCCAACCTAAATTACATAGCGAGACCCCATCTCAAAAAAAAGTTAGGTCAAGGTCACAGCAAGAGAAACAATATTGACAGAAGTGTAATTGATTTGCTTCAGAAATGTGGAAATGTAAATAGTGGGTCAAAAAAATTCTCATATTTTGACTGTTTGATCAGAAATGTATTTCACTCCCCCCCCCCCGGTCTCCTGCTTTATTTATGTACTTTTATTTTATGAAAAAACCCCACCAAATTTCAAAACAAAATAATAGGAGAATAACAAAAGTTAATACATTGCTTATTGTTATCTTCAAAGTAGTTACTCAGAGTAGAAGATGTGATCATAAAAAATTCTCCGAACAGTATTAGGAGGGTATTTTACTTCATGGTTGCCATCTCAAGACAATAATAAGCTAAGTCAATAATAAAGATTCTTATGAATCACTGTTGGGTGTGGCCAAATGGCTTTGACAATTGGGCATGTCCTGTCAATCACAGACAGCCAGGTCACATTTGCCTAAGTCTAACACCTGGGACCAGTCCTAAAATTCTATCTTCAGTTCTTCTGGAGGTTTCTGATAGATCAGCCTAGATCTGATATTGGTCTGAGTAATGGAGGATACAAAACATGGTGGCCATTAACCAAATGGCCACTGTGCTCTGTCCTCCTCTGTAGCCCAATATCTCTCTGAAAAGTATCCTTCTTTTCCTTCTTTTAATAAATGCAAAACCTTACTAACGCTTGCATGTTTCTTGTTTAGTTCTTTATTTAGGACAACAAAAACCTGGAAAGAATCTCCAGCAGAGGTGATAGCACTCCAGAACCCCACTAACACTAGCACAGCTTTCTCTGAAAGGTTTGAAACTTGGGACTGGGAACAATTAAAACAAGGTAAATACAGCATATTTTTGAGAAGGAAAATCAAATTATAGCCTATTTTCTAACTAGAAAATAACAAATTGTTTTTAATAATAAAAGATTGGGTATTATCCAATGAAAATGCTTTTCACTATATAATTGGCATATTCTTCTTTTGTTCGTTTCTTTTAAAGAAACTAATACAGTTTCTGTGGGGCTTAGTAAAATCTCATTTTATTATAAGTATGCATTACAGTAGTGGGTCAGCTGAGGTCTTTCACACAGAGGAAGTGTATCTGAGCACCTTCTCCATTACTATGGAAAACTGGCATGGGGTGACCTTATCTCTTTAGGGAACTGAAAACTGGATTATAGAAAGATCTTATTATTTGATAGTTCAGACTTTATGAGCACATTCTTTTTTATTTTATCCCCAATGTGTGGCACAGAGCAAGAGCTGGCTGGATGACTAGTTAGCTTAATAAACTCATTGGTTAGAAAAGTGAATGACTCAGGTTTTCCTTTAAATGACATACTAGGTCATAAGGAAGTAGGTCCTTAAAACTAAGGGCACAGCATAATGCAGAAATTAAATCACATTTAACCTAGACTGCAATTATATACTATAGATAATATTAGAAGCCAAAGGACTGGTAAACACAAAGCGACAAATAAAAAAATAGATTTCTGGTTAAAGGAGAGTAGAGGGAGCTTTAGGGGATAGTTTCAGGCTGTTTTCACATAGGGTCACAGTTATTTTCTTCACATCTCTTATCTGGCAAGAGCAAGATTCAAAAGAGGTGAAATTAACTCCCAAGTCATTCTGTCTGGGCATAGCAGAACCAAAATTTAACTAATTCCATCTGATTCTAAGGCTCATACTTCTATCATGCATGTTACTGCCCAACACCACTGGGATGTAAACCGCCTGAATGAGTCAACCACAGTCAGTCAGAGCCACAGACTTGCGCACGAAGGATGTGCACCTTGCTTCAAAATTACTCTGCAACTTCCTCAGCCTGGCACCAGTTAAACAAATCATTTGACCTCTCTGAATTTATTCTTCCCACATACAATGAAAAGAATCATAAATGATACCTTAGGCTCTTTCCTATGCTAAAATAGCTTTCTAAATCTAAGAGGATTAAATCTAGAGAAAGATTTCACTTTAAAGCAGTCCTTGATGACTAAATCCCTCAACATGGGGAGCTGAGACAATGCTTTCTATAAAATTACATCTAATAGATATACTGAAATAACTGGGAGCTATGATAAATTATAGCCATTTCTAAAAATACTAATTTCCCTTAAAATATTGAAAATCAGCATAATTCTCAGACACAGGTTATTCTCCCTAAATACAAATGGAGCGATGCCAAGCTATTCCTGCCCCCACCCTTGTTCCGTCTTCTACAGATCTGTCCTTTGCAGCAAGTGATACCCATTTTTCTCTTCTTGCTTTGTGTAATCCAAAGCTGAAACAAGGGAAAAGAATGCCAGGACTTAAAAAAAAAATTTGGCCTCTCGAAAAGTTACATCATGCAGAATATAAAACAAGGATAAGCCATTTCTATTTCTTGAAAAAGAACTGAAACAATGAATGACTACAAAGTGTATTCAAATGCAGTCAAGTAAGAGCATTAAATCTAAGAAGGAAGGCAAAGGAAACCAAAATCGCTGCCCTCAAATTCTTCTTGTTACCTTGCCTGATGGTTATCCTAGAACCTCATGCTCTAATAATACCCAAGTTCTCTTTTTCTTGGAAGAATGGCACTGTTCAGGTCTGTTTCTCTCAGTAACAAACACAGTAGACAGATAAGGTGCTGGTTAGCTTAGAGCTAATAATTCCAGCAAAAACAAGAAAGAGGAAACCACTGTAGATTGCTACTGGGTAGAGGAAGATGCATGGAGGGGTGGGAATACGCGGAGGAGAGAGAACCAAAATTGAAAGGCTGCATGAGTGAGCTAGGAACACAGTGTGACAGACCCTAGCAGAAGACCTAGAGAGAGCATCTTCCACCCAAGAAATGACAAGAGAAGCAGCTGGAGGAGCCTGGATTCCAGGTTGGGTCATCTTAGGGTGCCGTGTGATGAGAAGGACATCTATCCTGGGGACAGGGAGCTCCTGACGGGATCCATTTGCTCTGTAGACAACAAATCATTGCTGTGGTAAGAAAGCCTGATTGCTGTGGCAGTGAGCCTTGGAAGATGGGGGTAAAGCCTGGATTGCAGGAAAATGAGGGGATTCCAGAGGGAGGAGCCACTGCCACCGCCAAGGCCGCAGACACCAGTGTCAGATGGAGGAATCTGGTGGTGTAGAGTTTTCCGAGCTGGAAACAGGGTTAGGGACACATCCTCACACAGCTGGCCCTCAGTCCTGTAGTCCTAGAGCACTTTCAGAGAAGACAGGAAGACCCAAGGGTGCTGAAGTCTTGTATAAAGTGGCACAGCAACTGCACAGACCCTGTGTAACCCTATGCCCTCTTTTGTCTCTGCCATTTCAATCCTCGACATAATGTAAGCGCCTTGCTACCGGTTGTCACACAGGGCAGTTTACAGCATCGAGGAGCAATGGCAGATCTGTACCTGCTGCGCACAGATTCATCTCTCACCAGTGTTCTCAGTCTGCGGGAGGCCAACGCCTTCAATGCAGGACCTGAGGACAGGGAAGACTGACTGCAGGTGTGGTGATAGACAACCAGGGATAGAGATGAGCCAGATAAGAGGTAACAGCCCAGGAGAAGCTTAAAAACAGAGCAGAACAGGTGGGTCAAAGGAACCCTTAGGGGAGATACAGGCCAGCATTAAGTGACCAAAAACTAGAAGCAGGCATCTAAGGATGCATTCTGAGAGAAAGATGGTGCTCAGAGGTTCCTGAAAGGTCAAGCAAAGCAGACTGAGAAACAGCTCCCAGCCAGCACCTCTGACATGCTGCAGAGGGACCTGTGCTAAAGCCCAACAGGGCTGGAAGGTGATACCTAGTGAGCAAAGGGAATGAGTTTAAAGAAAACTCTGAGTTAACGGGCAGCACTTCCGCCGACACGGGAAGGAACAGCGTGGCAAAGTGCAGACTGGACTCCAAAAAGAGGTGATAAACAGAGGGCTGCCACAGAGCCAGGACCAGCCCCATGGCTGTGGAAGCACCTGCAAGGAGAGGGCTGAATCGCACGTCTGTGCTTGTGTCAACATTGACTGTAAGGTAATTTACAGGTACCTTCCCAGGGACCCGGGGACAGGTACAAAGGCAGCAAAAGCATGCCTCACGCCTATGGTGAGCTGCGCTGAACTCTTCTGTCTTCACATAATTCTTGAGTTAAACCCTGTCAGTACAAAAGGCTTCTCACAAGTATTACAAAGAAAGCGTAGCACTCACGGTAAGATTTTTTTATATATATAATTGCTTTATAAGCTTACTCTCTCCTAAGAAATAGTAATAACCAGCAATGCACAAAAATGACACCATGAGGAATATAGAATATTAAAGTACATTACTGTCTACTGCAGCTGTTTCTTTACTTAAATCATTTTCATTCACAGGAATTCCTATGCAGCAGTAAACGTGACACAGATACTTCTGTGGGATTCCAATTTCATGTCTTTTATGGGGCAAAAGGGAAGAAAATCAGTACTTTCATCAAAACATGTTAGGTGGATGCAGGTTGGCTTTGCTGCTGCGTGGGGGACGGCAAGGAATAATCTGACACAGAGGAGACAAGAACACCATCTCCGGTGCACTTCTGACATGTGAGGTCCCTCTGTGACTTTCCAAGGCTTTCTGTGAGGGAAATCATGGGGGAGGTGTCACCAACTTGATGTTGTCTTTAAAGAGACAAAGGAGATGATCTATTGCCCCATAGAATATAATATATAAGCCCAGGACAGGAAGGCACTGCATCTGTTTTCTCCCCCATGCCCTACTTCCTGGATGGAACACATGTTCTGACATAGTGTGGAGGCTCAGCAAACATCTGTCGGGATGGATAACGTCCTCTGGCATAGAGAAGTATTCAGTTCTCCATGGAAAAACAATGTAATACAGAAAAACATGCCTTGGAAACTTACTGCTGAGAAGTTTGCATCTCGCATTTTGAAGGACTTATGTGAAAGGATCAGTTAATGATATGGCAACCAAAAACAACGGCTACTCAAGGGGCAGGGGATGTAGCTGAGTAAAAAGCACTTGTACAGCATGTGTGGGCAGCATTCCTAGCACCACCACATG
>PVLA01002800.1:0-150118 GCA_004027455.1 Hydrochoerus hydrochaeris
ATTGTCCTGCCTGCATGACTTTTATTCCTTCTCCAAAAATGGGAGTAAATCCTAGAGGGCTAAAACCAAATATATTATGGCAAATGGATGTGACTCACATCCCATCTTTTGGAAAATTATCTTTTGTGCATGTTAGTATAGACACTTATTCTCATTTACTTTTTGCTTCTGCTAGGTCAGGAGAAGCCTATAAAGATGTGTTCAACACATGATTCAGACATTTGCCTTTATGGGGGTACCTAAACAATTAAAAACTGATAATGCCCCTGTCTATACTAGTAAAAACTTTCAAAACTTTTGTAAGTTATATGACATTGAGCATTCTACTGGAATACCTTATAATCCCCATGGACAAGCAATTGTTGAAAGATCCCATCAGATATTAAAAAATCAAATCGAAAAAATAACTAGCACTGAGAAATATTATTCTCCTCATCACACTCTGCAACATGCCCTATTTGTTATTAATTATTTAAATATTGGACATGATCAGTTAAATAATATGGAGAGACACTGGAAATGTCCTACCTTAATTCCTCAGGTTTTTGTCAAATGGAAAGATTTAACTACCAGATTATGGAAAGGCCCAGATATATTACTAGCCTCTGGGCGAGGCTATTCTTGTGTATTTCCACAGGATGAAAAATCCCCCATTTGGATACCCGATCGCCTCGTCAGAACTACAGCTGCCTCAAAGGAGAAGGAGACCTTGTCCTCCCCTACCCCCACAGCTATTCGGCTTAAAATTAAAAATTAAAGAAGGAGGAGATGCGGCGCCCTTTTCTGTCTATGCCGCATCCTAGTCCATCCACTCCTTGTGACAATCGCTTCTCCAGGAAAAGGACACCACATGTGGGAATTGGGCTCGGGGATCTTGGAATGTTTTGTACTGATAATTGTAATTTGTGTAGTTCACATGTGTATGTTTTTATGTAATGCTCAATATGGAGTTGAGGGTGGAGACTCCAGGGGGGTTGCTGGAGGCCCTCTAGATAACCCCTTTGTGAGGACTGGTTGTGGGGTTTTTCCTTCTGTGAGTAGTGTGAGAGAGTTTATGCGGGAGCTTTGGGTGGGAGAGCTCATGGAGGAGGATTTGTGGGGTTCCTGTGAGACAACTGCCCTGAGACACTGGACAGGCAGCCAGAGATGGGCAACTAGGACACATATGTTACCCACCGGCCGCCTAAGACAGGCACAGGACCTATTGCTGTCCTGCAGGCCCATGACGGGTAAGGCCTGGTTGGGTTCATATGAAGAGTCCTTGACCTAAGACAGGTGCTGTCCTCACAGGGACTGCCATACTCCCATAAGTGATAAAGGAAAAAATGTAGGGAGTGGCATGATAGCCTCACACATCTCTTCCTCCTGCAGGCATCCAGGTGCATCGGCTTATATTTCCCAAGCTAACTAAGTAACAAGATTGAGATGTTACAAAGGTGGAAAGAGTTAATTAACACCTATTGCTTGGGATTGTCCCTGCCTAGCCCTGAGCCTGGGGCGCTTCCTGCTTGGGGTTGAGGTTAATTAAAACCTATTGTTTAGGATTGTCCCTGCCTGGCCTTAAGCCTGGGGCACTTCCTGCTTGGGGCTGGGGGTTGCTGCCAAAGGTTAGCAAATATATACTCCAGCTTCTAAAAAATAAAAGGGGATTCAGATTCACTCACAGACTGGTGTGCAGTGTCTTCTGTCTCTCACTCGCCGATTCCCTGTGCACCTTTGGGAAACCCTAGCACTGCCGCAGCTGGACTCCGGCAACAAAGTGTCTCCTATCTCTTTTGAAATCCCTCTTTATTCAAATCATAATTTTTATTTCTCATACAAAATATAATATGATATTGAAATTTCTGTGTCTACCTTACTTAACATAACACTGGTTCTAGATCCATCCATTTTTTTTGCAAGTGACATCATTTCATTCTCTTTTATAGCCAAATACATATTCAGTGCTGGCGATCGAACCCAAGGTCTTAGCCCAGAGATAAATTCTCAGTTATTTGTATTTTACTATGAGACTGAGTCTCATCAATCATTAAGTAGCCCAGACTGAGCATGAATGTTTCATCTTCTTGCCTCAACTTCCCAGAGTGCCACGATTCCAATATACAGCACACTTTACAGACTATCCCATTTTCTACTCATCTGTGAATGAACATATAGGCCCTTTTCAGATTCCCTTTCATAAATTGTGCTCCTACAAACATGGATATACATGTATGATGTAATGTGATTACCTTAAATTTGAGGTGAATACACACAGTAAATATAACTGTATAAAATGTAATTTTATTTTTACTTTTTTGAGGAATTCTGCACATATTTGCTATAGATGTTATAGTACAATGACATTCCCACTAATCTTGTGGGAAGGTGCTTTCTACTATTTCAGAATATAGGTGAACTGAATGCTTTGAAGAATTGCTTAAAAACAACTATTATCAAAACAGGGGCACTTATTTGGATTTTGAATACTATTTGATAAGAAATTAGTGTTTTAAAAATAAATGCATATATAATCAAATATGTTAAACTTGGCTCTCAATCTAAAGACTATATATATATATATAATGCCTAAATACAATTTCATACAGCTTTTTTATAATCTTGAGCATGGAAAATTTTTTTATCTTTATTTATTGGATAATGTTATTTGCAGCATAATGTCAGTTGTGTACTCTCCACATTTCATGTGTTTTGTTATTTCAAGTATTTGTCAGATTCTAGATATTCAATATGTACACATCTTTGGAAAAATTTTGTAAGATTAAAAAACATGTGAACAAGGTCTCATTTGTGTAATTTGTGTGGTTCTAGTAGTTCTAACCTTTGAGGAACATTTTTCTTGTGAGTACAAATTACTTTATATTTTTCCTGTAATTTTTATACTCATCTTCAATTTTGTGGTCATTCCAGATTTTCCCTAAAGTATAGCAAAAGAAATATAATGATACACCATTCCATTACATTAAAAAATGTTGCATTCCAATTATATTTATCGTGTAGTATGACCATGCCAGGAAGATTCACTTAAAAACGTCCATATTCCTATAAAGGAAACTGCAATGATAAGCAACAACTTATACATAAATGATTGCATAAATGAAAAAGTGATAACTTCCTTACCAATAGTTGCCACATTCTTAAATTTTTCCTGTATCACATCTCTGTATAGCTTCTTTTGGGATGGATCTAGCAAAGTCGACTCCTCTATGGTGAAGTTCAGATCATCAAAGGTCATTAGCTTCTAAATCAACAGAAATATATTTTCAGTAATAACAGTGAGAATGACAGCATGAAATATCTTGGAGCTACTATTAAAGAGATGAAATGAGGCTGAGTCCTACAAATGTTTATGCTCCATTCACATGCCCTTGTCACACAGGAATTTTGATGCTACATGTGAATTCATTGCTGAAGAAACTGCAGAAATGGGAACACTTCTTCTACTGCTGGTTAACCCCAGTTTTATTTCCTCACCATGTCTAAAGAATAGTTCTTAGAATGAGCTTACTAGAGATGAGGTTCAGGATAATAAGACCATATTTAATGTCTTGCTCTGACAGATCATACAAAATATCTATATTTTCAATGTTTATTTAGGGAATTGATACATTCTTTCCATTTGTATTTAGGAAGCACTGTGAAACTTGAAACTGGTTTCTTATAAAAAACTATAATTAAACACAAAGTAAAATTAATGAAGAGTAATTTAAAATGCTAATTTAAAATTAGCTTTTACTGGAGAATGTAACAATATGGTTAAATTAAGGGAGACATTATAGTGCAATTACATGAAATGCTTACCTGTCACAGAGATATAGAAATTCTAAAGTGTAATAGAAAGAGAAATGTAGAGATGGATGAATAGAGTGCCCTGCACATAGCTAGAAGCTAGGGCTGCACATCCAGCTCCAGGAGGATGCTGGGACTTACCAAGTATCCACTCCCAGTCACACATAGTGGCCTTAGGTAGAGCCTTGGGATTGGCCAACTCAGTACATCACCTCTAGCTGCATGCTAGAGCTTGTACACCCAGAGCACAGAGAACCACAGGACTCACTGACCAAGCATCCAGCACACAGCTACACACCCATGTGTGCTCCTGGAGTCTTCTCAGCACAAGACAACAGAGGTGACAACCAATAGCCCCACCTGATTGAAGAAGACAACTGAAATGATTATGCCCTACAGAACCAGGGTACCAGGCCCTTGCCAAGAGGGGAGTTACACCTGCACTGAGAGGGGAGCCAGGCTCACACCATGAGGGGAGTTCCAGCTTGCTGGCCCTGGCTCAAGGAGATTTGGTACATCAATCTTGGTGCTTGGGAGCCCACCCAGCCCCTTATGACACTGGAGTAGCCTAGGGAGTTTTCACGGGTTTGAGTGGACCATGCAAAGTGACCTTTGTTCAACCAGGGGACCAGGCCAGTGCTGAGAAGGGAGCCAGGCCTGTGCCATGAGGGGAGCCAAGACTGAGTGAATCCCAGGAACCTAGGGTGCAGGAGGTGATTTCCAACATGCCCAGGGGAAGTTTTGGAACATCACTCAAAACACAGCAATATAGGAAAATGACAAAATGAAAGACCAAAATGCAATCTCAAACCTCCAGCCCATCCCAAGAAAACCTAGGAGCCATGTACATAGAAGAAAATACTAGTCATACACACAAAATACCTGAAATGATATCTACTGAAATAAAGAAGCAAGTATAGGAAGCTATGAAGGAACTCAAATCAGAAATAATCTCCCAGCTAAAAGAAGAAATGATAAAAGCAGTGAAAGAAATAGTGAATGCATCTAAAGAATATAAAGCTAAAAAATTAGAGGAACAAAGCAAAAAGATAGAATCCCTGAATGAATAGTATAAGAAACAAACAGAATACATGAAGCAGATTCAAAGAGATATACAGGAAATCAAAATTTCTATTGAAATTTGCCAAAACCACCTCAATGAAAGTGAAGATAGAATTTCAGACCTTGAAGATAAGAGTGCAGCTAATGAACAAGAAAGGAAAGATCTTTTAAAAATAACAAGGAATCAGGAAATAATAATTCAACAGTTGCAAGATGATGCAAAGAAAAACATAAGATTAATAGGGATAAATGAAAAAGAAGGGGACAACACAAATGATATCAAGAGGCTATTTACAGAAGTAATAGCTGAAAATTTCCCAAACATGAGTAATGGAAACTGACATACAGATTAGTGAAGCATATAGAACTCTATACAGCCATAACCAAAATAAAACTACACCCAGACATATAGTAATTACCATCCCAGAAAACCAACATAAGAACAAAATATTAGAAGCTGTTAGAGAGAAAAGACAGATAACCTATAAAAGAAAACCTATCAGAATCATAGCAGACTTCTCAACATGAACAATGAAGTCAAGAAGAGCATGGAGTGAAGTATTTCAGACCCTAAATGAAAACAACTTCCAACACAGACTGAAGTGCCCTGCAAAACTGCCCTTTAAAAAGGATGGAGAAATAAGATACTTCCATGACAAAGAACAGCTGAAGAACTTCATGACCACCAAACCAGCCCTGCAAATAATACTTAAAGACATTCCAGATACACATAGGAAAAAAATCACTAAGCAACAAAGACAATTAAAAAGAATGGAAAGGTAAAAATACAATAGCAGAAAGATAACATATCAAAAATAAAGCGATATATAACAGTTATAACCATTAATGTAAAGGGCCTCAATTCACCAATTAAAAGAAACAGACTGGCAGAATGGATCAAGAAACAATATCCAACCACAATCTGTCTACAAGAAACCCATCTAACCCAAAAGGAAATTTATAGACTGAAAGTCCAAGGATGGAAAACAACACTTCATGCAACAGGAACTCAAAAAAACCTGGGGGTAGCTATTATGTTTGCAGACAATGTGAACTTCAAACAAAGAATGATCCAAAGAGATAAAGAAGGTCACTACATACTAGTTAAGGGAAAACTGCAGAAGGAAGAGATAACAATCTTAAATATGTATGCAGCAAATTCCAGAGCACCCAGCTATACAAAGCAAGTATTAACAGAAATGAAAAGTCAAATAAGCAATAATGCAATTATAACAGGAGACCTTAACACTCCATTGACACAAAGGGACAGAACAACTGGACAGAAAATCAGCAAAGAAATACTAGAACTGAATTACACCTGTGAACAAATAGACTTGATAGACTTATACAGAGTGTTCCATCCAACAACATCAGAATATACATTCTTCTCAGCAGTACATGGGACATTCTCTAAAATAGACCACAGAACATATTTAACTAGATGCAAAAGAATTGAAATTATCCCATGCATGCTATTAGATCATAGCACCATGAAACTAGAAATTAATGATAAAAGAAACTGCAAAAACCCCACAAACACATGGAAATTGAATAATACACTCTTGAGCAATCAATAGGTAACAGAGGAAATTAAAGAAGAAATTAAACAATATCTACAAGCAAATGAAAATACAAATACAACTTACTGGAATCTGAAAGTGGTCCTCAGAAGAAAATTTATTGCACTGAGTTCCCACATTAGGAAAACAGAAGGAACACAAATAAACAACATGATACTACATCTCAAGCATCTAGACAAAGAAGAGCAAGTCAAAACCAAAGCCAAAAGAAGGGAGGAAATTATAAATATCAGAGCAGAAATTAATGCAATAGAGACTAAGAAAACAATACAAAGAATCAATGAATCAAAGAGTTGGTTCTTTGAAAGAATAAATAACATTGATAAGCCCCTAGCCAACCTAATTAAAAAGGAAAGAAAAGACTCAAATTCATGCGATACAGAATGAAAAAGTTGAAAACCCTACTGACTCTGTGGAAATACAGAAGATCATCAACACCTGTTTCGAAAACCTCGACTCTCATAGGTTCAATAACACAAAAGAAATGGACAGATTCCTAGAAACATATGAACCATCAAAGCTGGATCAAGAAGATGTAAAACTGCTGTATAACCCAATTTCTATTAATGAAATTGAAAATGTAATCAAGTTCCTATCAACAAAGAAGAGTCCAGGCCAAGATGGATTCACTGCGGAATTCTACAAGAAATACAAAGAAGACTTAATGCCGACACTCCTCAAACTCTTCAATGAAATTGAAAGGGAAGAAATTCTCCCTAAGTCATTCCTGGAAGCAAATATTATTTTAGTACCAAAACCTGAGAAAGAACAAACTTCACTCAGAAGTTCTAAAAAAGAGAACTACAGGCCAATCTCTCTAACGAACATAGATGCAGAAATTCTCAATAAAATATTGGCAAACAGGATGCAGCAAATCATCAAGAAGATCATACACCATGACCAAATGGTATTCAACCCAGGCATGTAGGTATGGTTCAACATACATAAATCAATAAATCTAATCCACCATATCAACAGACCAAAAGTAAGAATCACACAATCATTTCTATAGATACAGAAAAAGCTTTTGATAAGATCCAACACCCTTTCATGATAAGAATCTTACAGAGAATTGGAATAGATGTTCTTTACCTCCATATGATAAAGGCCATCTATATCATACCAATAGTCAGTGTCATGTTAAATGGCAAAAAACTGAAAGCCTTTATCTTAAAATCAGGCACAAAATCAGGTGTTGATCATGTTCTGTATTTCTCTTATCACCACTCCTATTCAACACAGTACTGGAAATAACAGCCAGAGCAATTAGACAAGAGAGAAATAAAAGGAGTAAAGATAGGAAAAGAGAAAGTTAAACTATCATTATTTGCAGATGACATGATACTCTACATATAAGACCCCCAAAACTCCATTGAAAGTCTCTGAGATATAATAAATTTAGCAATGTACCTGGATACAAAGTCAATACTCAAAAATAAATAGCATTCTTATACACTAACAACAAAATCACCAAGAGAAAAATGAGAAGCCACACCTTTCACACTAGTATCCAAAAAAATGAAATACTTAGGAATTAAGCTAATGAAAGAGGTAAAAGAGCTATACAGGGAAAATTACAATACCCTGAAAAAAGAAATCAAAGAGGACCTCAGAAAATGGAAAGACATCCCTTGTTCATGGATAGGAAGAATAAATATTGTGAAAATGGCCATTCTCCCAAAATTGTTACACAGATTCAATGGAATCCCAATGAAAATACCATAAACATACCTAATAGAGCTAGAGAAATCACCTCTAAAATTCATCTAGAACCAGAAGAGACCTAGAATAGCAAAGGCAATTCTAAGCAGCAAAAACAAGGCAGGAGGCATCACAATCCCTGACTTGAAGTTATACTACAAGCTACTGTAATAAAATCAACATGGTACTGGAATAAAAACAGATCTGAAGATCAATGGAATAGACTAGAAGATACAATCACAACTATGAACACACTCAACCACCTTATCTTTGATAAAGGGGCCAAACATGTTCACTGGAAGAACAATAGTCTCTTTAATAAATGGTGCTGGACAAACTGGCTCTCCCTATGCCAAAAATTAAAACTAGACCCATGCCTGTCACCATGCACTAAACTAAAATCTAAATGGATCAAAGATCTAAATATTAAAGCAGAAACACTAAATCTGTTGGAATACAAAGTAGGTAAAAATCCTGAAGACATAGGGGTTGGTAGAGAATTCATGAACAAGAACCAAACTGCATGAGAAATACTTCCCAGAATCAATAACTGGGATCATGTCTTATTAAAGTTTCTACATGTCCAAAGAAATCTCCAGCATAGTGAAAAGAAACCCGAAAAACTGGGGAAAAAATCTTAGTGAACTGTTCTTCAGACAAAGGACTTCTGTCTAGAACTTAAAAAGAATTTTAAAAAAATCAAACCACCAAAATTCAAAGACCCAATCCAAAAATGGGCATCCAAGATGAACACACAGTTCTCAGATGAAGAAATACAAATGTCAAAAAATACATGAAAAAAATGTTCTTCATCATTGGTCATTAGAGGAATGCAAATTAAAACCACACTGAAATTTCATCTCACTCCAGAAAGAATGGCCAGGATCAACAAAACTACCAACAACAAATGCTGGAGAGGCTGTGGGGAAAAAGGAACTCTTCTACACTGTTAGTGGGAGTATAGACCAGTGCAAACACTGTGGAGGTCAGTCTGGAGATTCCTCAAAAAACTGGGACTGCAAGCCCCATTTGACCCAGCTATTCCACTCCTAGGCATATTCCCAGAAGATCTGAAAACATCATACCACTATGATATATGTGCACCCATATTTATAGCAGGACAATTTGTAACAGCCAGATCTTGGAAACAACCTAAGTGCCCATCAACTGAGGAATGGATAAAAAAATTGTGGTACTTTTATACAGTGGAGTACTACTCAGCTATAAAGAATGATCACATTGAGATGTTTATAAGTGGATGAAATTTGATACCCTACTCATAAGCGAAATAAATCAAACTCACATGTATAAATACTGTATAGTCTCCCTAGTGTCAGAAATGGTAAGAGTACATAAGATTTTATAGTAATCATGGTTCCCCATTATATTGCTTTGAAGTCTTATAATGTTTTCATTCATTAGTTGGAATGGTTTTATTCTATTTTGTTTGATCTTATTATGCGTGATGGTATGAACAGTTATTTTGTAGAAAACAAGACAATATGGCAGCCATTGCTGATTTAATATCATCTTGCTTTGAAGTCCTAGCATGCTTTTGTTCTTCTATTACCATTGATTCTATCATGTTGTGTCTTACTGGATGTATGATAGTATAAACAAATTTTTTATTGAAAATGAGATAATATAGTATCCATTGTTCATTGTCTGTTATTTGGTTCAGAATGCCTTGTAATACTTTCATTCTCTTGAATGGTTTTATTCTATTTTGTTATGTTGGATATTATTTTGTGTGAAGCTATGCTCAACTATTTCAAAGAAATTGACATTATGGTAGCTACTGTTGATATCCAATTGTCTTATTGTGAAGTGCTGTGTTGCTTGCATTGTTCTTTTCTGATCTGCTTTATTCTGTCCTCTTTTGTTTTATTCTCTGTAAAATAAAATTAAAATTAAAAAAAGGATTATGCCCTACAGGGCATTACAGTAGTGGAGGTGGGATCAAGGATGTTTACTTTGAAGCCACTCCTTCCTTCCTATATGACAATTTCCTTTTTCCTTTCCCAGTGGCGCAAAAAAGGCTACAATCAGCCCCTTGTGTATCATCTATGCCCACCCTAATCACCACCCCTGGCCAGAGTTTATTTATATATCCCATGCCCCACAGTCTTGTCAGAAAAAGCCAGGTTTCTATAGTCATGGAGTTCTCTCCACATCCTCGGAATAAAGGCTACTTTTTATTTTATATTTTCTCTCTTATTGCACTGAAAACCTAACAACAACAACATCCAGGAGGAGAATTTTGCTGCAGAACTGAAGTATTACCCAACCACAGAGACTTGGTGAAGAGAAACCTTGGAATATAGGGTTGGAGAAGGCAGAGCTAAAAAGAGATCTCTTAGGATCCCTTAGGCGGCCTGGGATTAGACCAGAAAATTGACAGACTCTATTGAGGAAGAGTAGGTTTGGAGGATGAAATAATCAGGAGAATGGTCCTGAAAAAGTAAGATAGTTACTCTAATTGTATCTCTGAGCTCTGATACTACTACTTGCATCTAGCAAAGTAGTGGTCTGAAGTATTATAGACTAATATATAGTTGGTTTCCTACCAGTAAAATCATAGTTCGTTTAGTTATGTTTAAGAAATGTCCATGAGTGAGAAGTTCATTGGAAAGAAGGAAAGAAAGAAAGAAAGAAAGAAAGAAAGAAAGAAAGAAAGAAAGAAAGAAAGAAAGAAGAAGGAAGGAAGGAAGGAAGGAAGGAAGGAAGGAAGGAAGGAAGGAAGGAAGGAAGGGGGAAGAGAGATAATCTGGTAGCTACTAGACGGCAATAAAAAGACCAACCAAATGTTGGGTGGCATTTGAAAAATTCTAGAAGACAACATAGATGGAATTACTAGTATTTACAGAAATCATGATAGGAAATTATCTAAAACTGAGACAAGAGTTAAAAATAGAAGCAAATGAGGCTTAGAGAATACAAAAAAAAACTGCTGAAAAAAGTTGTATTCCTATTATCCTCCTCTTCAAATGTTCTAAGGCTTTTCCAGGCTGCATCTCCTAAACTTTCCAAACTCCTCACCCACAAACTAGATAGATACAAGGCTTTCTAACTACATAAGCAGGTACAGTCAGAGTGCTCAAACTTTTGATGCTGTTGTTTCTGTATTAGCTTTTGCCTAAGATAAATGATGGCATGGAGGAAGGATTTAATGGTTAACTAGCTCCAAGGCAGAAACTTCATGGTGGAAGGGAGCAGCAGAGGAAAGCTATTCTAAGCATGGCGGCCAGCAAGGCAACAGCAAGAGAAAAAGCAGCAGAAGAAATATACCTCTCAAGGACACATACCCAATCCTCTACATCCTTCTGTTGGGCCCCTACTGCCAATATTCCATTCAGCGATGAGCTCATTGTTTTTCATGAGATTCACACCCTCGCCATCAACTGCATCTCTAGACATCTACTATACTATTCAACTTGACAGTCAAGGTTAATCATCAAAGATTAAATGGAAACATTATTCAGTAGCTAGAGGCTAGGGAGGCAACTAGAAAGTAATGTTTCTCTGTGTGAATAAACAGTCCTACACATGACAATTGGAAATTTTGCTGAAAGAAATTTCTATTAATTGGTAAACATAAAACAATCCTTAGGTTAATGGAGGCATTTATTTGCCACTGACTTATGTGACTTACTAACAATAAATGTTATCATGAAGATATAAAGTTGTAGTGTATCTCTTTAATGAAACTGAAGTATGCCCAAAAGATACATTGTGTAGTCACTAAATTTAAGGTGTAGAAAATACTTAGCAGCATTATTTATATTTCTGTCAATATGAATGTGTCATATAGGACTCCACATTGGTGTTTCCATTATATTATCTCTTGAATTTGCATGTTTAAATTTCGTATAAATTATGCATCTTGCATCTTAACATTTTTGCCCTAAAACTGCTTAGACCAAATGTACATGATATGCATTTACTATTGTCTTAGTTATTTTTCTCTCATTGCTGGGACAAACTACCTAACACCTAAAATGAAGGAAGGAAAGGTTTATTTAGCTCACAGTTTGTAAAGGTCTTTAGTCCATAATCAGGTGAGGGTGGTGTGGCTGAGGGGCAACACTTGAAGGTGACAAAAGACAACAAAATTAGCAAGAGCAAAATGGGGGAAGACCAAGCCTCCTTTATTCCCTTATATTGAACACAGACTACCACCCCTCCAGGGTGGGTCTAGCTTTCACAAAATTTCCTTGGCTTCTGCTTGCACAGGATGAGAATGTTTACAAAGTAAAAATGCCGGTTCCTTGCTGAGTCTTTTAGTTAAACTTCTAAATCTCTCAAATTGACACAATTTATCAACCATAACAACTATAGAATGCTTTTAAAGTGATGGTTCTCAGTCACTAGTCCCCTGGTATCCACCTATTCATGTATTTTCCTCTCACAATGACTCAGAGCTATTTCATTTGTTCAGTCCAATGGTACATTTAAAAATGAGTTAAAACATAGTTTATTGAAAGCATTTTTCCAATGCAAATTCCTTTAGTGGAATACTGATATATTGTTTTAGGCCTGAAGATAAACAGTTGGATGTACATGGCCTGGTCAGGTACCAGAAATCAAACATGAGTGAACTCATCCTCAAAGAGACAAGCTCTCAAGGTGCGAGATGAATAACCGTTTGTAGTTCCATAGCACAGAGGCAAAGGAACTGAATAGCTTGATTTGGCACAAAATTCTGCCTCATAGAATCATAAAAAACTGAAATTTTAAACCAGAATTTTTTTTATTTATTAAGTTTAAAACACTATTACCTCTAATGCTCATGTAGTCAATGTTTTAACATATTTCTGAGTAGGAAAGAAATAATTAAATTACATATATAATATAACCAAAAGAAATTCACAATCACACAAGTTTTCATGAACATCAAATCTTTCTTAAGAGAGGTTCTGTGAACATGTAAGTTACCTGAACATAATAAAACTATGCTTCAGTTTTATATTATAAATTTGTTACTTATTTGTAGATATTGTATGTGTTTTTATTTATATTTTCAGAAACAATTTAGAATTTGACAGATGGTTTAGCTTAATTTTCTCTTTTTAAATAATGAAAAAGAGGCCCACATTAACTTGCTGTAAGATCTACGATCTTCAAGAACACATTACAGAAACCCTCCTCACAGTTCTGGGCCTATTTACATTACTGACAAAGAACTAACATTCAAGTGTTAGTAGGGCCCTAACCCTCTACAAGTTCTAAGAAATAACTAGACTAACTTCTAATGGTAGCTAAAAATTCTTGACTTGTGGCCACAAATGTTTCTCTTCTCTTTGTTGATGGAACTCTCAAACTAAGATACATAAGACTGTCACCCTGAAGATGAAAGCACTCCCAACAGAAAGCTATTCTCAGACCCTACAGGATCGGAACTCAACAAGGTATTAAATGATGAATCCTTCAATAAGTTTGTCCACTCACATATGGTTTTTCAGGATTGAGAAAAGGCAACACCATGCACAGGACGATGAGGGGACCTTTCACCTATAGCTCAGAGCAGGATATGGAAAAGGAATGAGGAGATGGGGAAGACCACAGGCACCACCTCTGGTATCCTGAACAGAGAACATTTGGAGATCATCAAATCAAAATGAGCTTATTAGAAAGACTGAATCCAAACGAAGAGCATAGGAGAAAGTCATATCCAAAGAGAGGTTCCTGCCTGTGTTTCACTATAGCTGTGGAAGATTTCCCAGCTCTATGGTGTCCTGGATCGTCCCAATTAAAGCTTTCTTCATTCTCAGCACTTATTCCTAGACTCCACCTACATGTATGTGAGGCAATGTAGATACTCATATCTCTAGGTTACACATATGTATCAGTTATCTTTATGTGTGTGTGACAGTGGGTGTCACTACCTCCTCAATAAGACCCTGACCTGCCATTTCTTGTGGTTGAACTTCTGGAAACTGATTTTTCATCAGTCTGGCTCCATGCTTCCTTCATGTGGTTTGAAAGCTGAGATTCATCTAATTTGACCAGATTTCTACCCACTAAAAATAATGACATTACTTCTCTGGATTCAGAGACTACTCACGGACATCTTTAGGCAGACCAAGTATGTACATAGCGCTCCACAAAGCAACTCAAGAACCTAGACTGATGGTGGCACTATGTTACAGCTCTTGCATCTGGACCATGATGAAAGTGGGGAACATATGGTAGAAATGCTTTGCTTGGAAGTGATTCATTGACCTTGACTAATCCTCTGGCTTACCCCAACTGTAAGGGGGCTTGGAAATGTCAGGGTGGAATTCAGTGTTTAACATCATGGTTTCAACAGTTAACATGGACCCAAACCACAGCAGGAGACATTTGCCTTCTGGAAGCAAATCAGCAGTGTTTTTCTCAGCACCAAAAGGGATAGTAAAATAATCCCTTGAATCAAAAAATAAGTAAAATTGGTAAAGGGGGATTTTAATCAGGAATATACTGATTAATGTAATGTAAATGCAACTTCAATTTGTGGAGAGGTGACAATTTTAAAGACTACATAAAACAAAATTCAGTTCTTCCAGTGAAGAAAAGGAAAAACTGTAAGATGTGCAGATGAAGAGTAAAAGAATCAAAAAATGAGAGAGAAGAGCAAGTAACCTGGCACTTAATGAGGATTTCTGAACCCAACTACAATTTCTGGAGCCCTGATGATGTAAGTGAGTGGTGAAGGCTGGAAGGAGCAGGGTTCCCTTTTGTGGAAGAGAGCCCTTCATTGGGCTATAATAAATGAGATGAAAGAGTGAGTTCTGTAATGAATAGAACAGAAAGGTCCTGCATGGATAAAGAATGTTGGATATCTGAATTGGTCCTTGTTGCTTCTGAACTCTCAGGTACCTCAGTGTCTTGGTTAGTTTCCCCTCATTTGCTAAGAAAAATGTCCAGCACTCACAATGAAGGAAGGAAAAGTTTATTTAGCTCACAGTTTGTGGAGATTTCAGTCCATAATCAGCTGATTCCAAGGCACGGCAGTTTGGCACAGGGGCAGCTCTTCAAGGCAGCAGCCATCAAAAGCAGCCAAAGTGAAAAGGAGGGTGAGAGACAAGCCACTTCTCACTTGTAGTATAATCAGGCTACCTCCTACTCAGGGTGGATGTAGCACTCACACCACCTCTGTGCCCTCCTATTGTACAGGCTGAGGATATTTACAAAATAAGGAACCTGGCTCCCTGATGGGTCTCTTAGTTAAATTTTGAAACTTCTCAAGTTTTCACAGTGTATCAATTTTAACTACCTATCCCTTGTCAACTCAGCAAGCAGACACATTTCTTTAAACAGGTTTCCATATACAATAATGCTTATTCATATCTTTTCACAACTTGAACTTTACAACACGGGTTTAACAATCTTTCATAACTAGTATTAAGTCTATCAACATTATACTATATTAGAACCATAGCATTCCACCACTGGCCCCCAAAGTCTCATGCACATCCCTTTATGCAAAATGCATTTAGTTCATCTGCAAGGATTGCCACAGTCCTAACAATTTCAGCATTGCTTAAAAGTCCAAGTCCCAAGTCTCTTCTTATACCCAACACAAACTCTAACTGCAAGCCCCTGTACAAATGAAAACAGAGTTAAACTCTTCCAACATTTAATGGCACAAGATAAACATTACCATTCCAAAGGACACAAACATGGAGATACAAAGGAATTAGACCAAAGCAAGTCCAAAATCCAGCACAGCAAAAATATTAAGTCCTAGACTTTCATTCCCAGCATTTGAAGCAATCTGGTTTTGAGAGCTCCAATAGGCTTGAGTGACCCTGCCTCCACAGCATTTGTGGTGGTCGTAGTTCCTATGGCTTCTCTCTTGCGCTGGCTTTGCTCCCTTCTTTCAGGTTTTGTTAGATGATCTACACTCCTGACTTTTCCAAATCTTACAGTCTCCTCAGCATCTTTGGCTTCACACTCATAGCTTCATGCATTGCCCCCTCAGGGGCATAATTCTTGGCCTGCCAGACCTTCTGAAATTTAACCAGAAGTGTTCAACCTCAGAACTCTTGCATTCTTTGTGCAAGATGGTCTGCTGCCATCTGGAGCAGTAGCCAGGCTTCCCTCTCTCTTGGCAGTAGTAGTTGAGTGCCTGGATCATTGGGCACTCTGCATTCAATTCTGAGAAACAAATTTTCTATGCTGCCACCATTTTGAAACACAGTGCTCTGTGACTGTTGGCTCAAAGCAATTTTTTTCTCTTTTTTTCAGTTTTTCTCTCAGTTTTGAAGCTGCAAAGCTTTGAGACTTGCTGCTTTTTGTGATGTCCTTGGGCCATCTTTTCTATTCTCTTGTTTCTTCTCAACAATCAAAATTTCCTCAGCTCTATCTTTATAATCCACAGCTTTATTGGAGCTTTCTTTCTGGATGAACTCACAGTGTTTTATATCATCCTACTGGACTATTTGCTCTTGATTTCTAATATAAATCTGGCTGTTTCCAACAATAGCCATGTCACAGCCTCAATATTTGACTATCTTGAAATTTCTTCTACCAGTTTAATTAGCCTACTCAGGCAAAGTCTCTGGACATGAAAAACACACAAACTAACTTTTCGAAAAGCCATAACACACATCATCTGATGCCATCCTTGCCAGCAGAAATGTTCAAAGCCTGGTCTTTACTGGTTTTCTAGTCTTCTGAGCTCTGACCATAATTTCTCATATAAAGCAACCTCAAAATTCTAGGGCAACTCTTTGAGGTGACATCTCCAAAACTTACCAAACTTTTCACACAAGTCATTCCCAAAGGCACTTGAACCACATGCTCAAGTATAGTCACAGCAACAACACCACTCTTGGTACCAAATTCTGTCTTGGTTACTTTACTCTTGTTGCTGGGGCAAAATAGCTGACACCCAAAATGAAGGAAGGAAAGGTTTATTTAGCTCACAGTTTGTGGACATTTCAGTCCATAATCAGCTGACTCCAAAGCAGGGCAGTATGTCACAGGGGCAATACTTCAATACTAGCAGCTAGATATAGCATCTAGAGCAAAACTGAGGTGGAAAACTCTCCAGCAAAACTGAAGGTCGACAAGCCTCTTCTCCCCGCTTATAGTGTAAGCATGTTACCTCCCTCCCAAGGTGGTATAGCACTTTTATCAACCTCTGTGTCCTCTGTTTGCATAGGCTGTGAATACTTACAGTAAGAATCCTTGCTTCTTTCTGAGTCTCTCAGTTAAAATTCTAAACTTCTCAAATTGACACAATGTATCAACCATAGCACTTGGTTTCCTATGAGTCACTTCATCATCAAATTTTATTCATGGTAGCTCCACTCCCACCAACTTTAATTGAATAATCTACAGGTAAGGTGATGCTAAAATGTTTATTTCAGGCCTGGGGCCATAGAGTGATGACCTTATTACTAAAGAATACTTATGAGAAAATCAAACACAGACATATATAGATGCAAGAATAAAAGTGATTTAAGACCAGCACTTTCCATTCTACTAAGCAGAACTCACTATGTAAGCCAGGCTGGTCAGAATTCACAGTGGTCTTCCTGATTCCTAATTGCTGGGATTATAGGCATGTATCACTGTGCTGTCATAAGCCAATTTTTTGTTGTGTTATATCAAAAAGGAAACAGAAATGTGCATATGCTCTAATCCAGTTTGACTTCAGTACTTATAAAAGAGACTCTAGTAGTTGACCATATGTGGTGAAGGGCCATATGAGGATGTAGCTAGGACTCAGACATCTTCAGGTCAAAGAAAGAGTGTTAAGGAGAAATTGTATAGGCAATGAGAAAATATTTTGTAAGCCAAATCTTTAACACATTTGTCAGAATAAGCAAAACAATACATCCTTGTACTATGTTTTATTATTTCCTCTAAGGTTTTACAATGTAAATCTTTATTTTTTAATGATGTTATAGTAAGGAATTGTAAGAAAACCTACTACATAAAGGACACATAATTTATAGTATTATTTACAATGGCTACCCAAGGAGTGAAATACAGACAAAGCGCAGGAAATCTGTCCACACATTAAAGACATGGAAAATTCAGCTGACAACCTGTATTCCCATAGGCAATAGCCTGCATAAGTTCAACTGAAAGCCTACAGCCCATGACAATGTCTCCATGAGTCCAAGTGGAGGCCTAGGGCTCACAACAATGACTCATGCAAGTCTGTGTCATGGATCTGTGCTGGGAAGGCCCCAAGGAAGCTAGAAAGTGTGTGCCACTGGGGTGAAGGACCTGTGCCAGAAGGCTGAGGGCTCTGCACGGGATCCAGGAATCAACACAGTAGGAACCAGAGCTCCCTCATAAGTACCACAGCCGTCCTCAGTGTCCAGAAGGCCCCAGGCCCCTCCAATGATGAGCACAGCCAAGTTTAAATCAGGAAACCGTTGTGACGAACTTCTCCTGAAGATTAAGCAGCAAACCATCTTTCCCTCTGGAGCCAGGAAGGAAAGCTCAATGTAAAGAACCAGAGTTCCTGCAAAGTGAACCACAGTGATTCTCAACATCAGTAAGATCCTGAGCTCCTCTGATAATAACAGCCAAATTCGTGTCAGGAAAGAAGCTCAGCAAGCTCCTCCAGGAGAACCAATGGCAACAGGAGAACCAGCAGCACCAGACAATAACTCTTCTTCTCCAGGTCTCCTTTTATACTGTCAAAAGTTCTCAGGTGGGGCAGCTACATTCAGTAACACTTTGATTCAATGTAGTATTACAAGTTGACCACCAGTTACGAATCCACCACAAATGTAAACCTTTAATTTACAATACCCTTGAAATAGGGTATTAATGGAATTTAATGGATAAAATATTAAAAAAAATTCAGTGTAATGTTTCCAATTATTAGCCCTAACTATAACTTTACTCCTATTCAAATCAAACTTGAATCTCAACCCAAATTATAACTAACACAAATCCTCATAATTACTCACACCATAAACCCTGTTCCTCACTCTCAAACTTTAAACCTCTAACCCTAACCTTCTCCACAAAGTAAATATATTGTCTGGGCATGATGCTGCAACCTACACTCTCAGCACTCAGAAGCCTGCAGCAGGAGGATTGCCTGAATTTGAGGCCAACCTGGGCTAGGTAGTGAGTTCAAAATCAGACTGAACTCTGATCTCTAAATGAACTCTGAATGCAGTGAAATGCTGTCACATACACAAAAAAGTAAACATATCAATCATGTTGGGTTTATGCAACTAAAGTTTCTGCTGTGTGAATAATCTTGCTTATACATCAAGAAGACAAGCCACAACTGGATATCTTCTATATGAAACATATATCTCAGAACAACTTTATATTCAAAACATGCAAATAATTTGCAATGTTAACAACTAAGAATCAAACCAAATGGGTAAATATCCAAATAGATACCAGGCCAAGGAAAACATAATGATCTTCAGGGTACAATGTAATAGTGTTCCTGTATACCAGTCATGACCCCACTTAGAAATCAAGAACTCCATTCATGATAACCATATATATATACATATATATATATATATATATATACCTGTAAATTTGCCAAAGGAAGTAAAAATCCTCTATAACAAAAACTATGATGGCTTAGAAAAAAAGAGATACTGAAAATAAATCTGGAAAGATATCCCCCATTTTTGGATAGGTAGAAACAATACTGTCAAAATGGTAACACTCCATAAATGATATAAATGTTTAGTGTAATTTTAAACAGAATTCTTAAATCTATAAGATGCAGCCCTTTAATTTAAAAAGAATCAGCAGACTAGTGACATGAAAGTAACCCTGAGCAGCAAGAAAAATGAGTCCCAGACTTAAAGTTGTATGACAAAACTGCAGTGATAAAAATCTCAAGGAAAAGGAATAAAAACAAACAAGTTGATCAACACAACAGAATTCAGAACCAAGAAACACTTGAGTGTGATGGCACACACCTGTAATCCCAGCACTCAGGAGGCTGAGGCAGGAGGTTTGCTGAGAGTTCAAGGCCACCCTGGGCCACACAGTAAATTCAAGGCCAGTCTAAACTACATAGTAAGATCCTAACTTAAAAAGCTTTTAAAAATCAAGAAACAATCCTATGCAGTTTTACTCATTTGATTTTGAGCAAAAGAGGCCAAAACAATACACTGGAGAAAAGGAAACCTTGTCAACAAATGATGTTAGGAAAACTGGTGATCCCAATGCAGAAGATTACATCTAGACCCGTATCTCACAAACCCTGTAATAAAATCAAGTCAAAACAGATCAGAGAATTAAGAAACCTACAATAGGGAGTAAAGTGGATGTAGGAGAGAAGCCATAGGAATGCAACTCCCAAAAGTGCCATGGGGGTGGGGTCATTCAAGCCTTTTGGAACTCAAAACCAGATTGCTTCAGATGCTGAGTGTGGAACTCCAGGACTTAATGTTTGCTGGATTTTGGAGATCCTTTGGTTTCATTCCTTTGTATCCTCATGGTTGTACCCTTTGTAATAGTAATGTTTGTCTTGTGCCATGTAATATTGGAAGTGTTTAACTGTTTTCATTTGTACATGGAATTATAGCTAAGAGTTTTCCTTAGATCTTGGAGGAGAGTTAGGACTTAAATTTTTCAGTAATTCTGAGACTTTTAAGAGTTTGTCAATTCCTGGAGATGGGCTAAATGTCTTTTGCATGCGTCTTTGTGGGGCCAGGGGTAGAATATTATGGTTTGTGTTTAAATGTCTCCCCAAAATCTCATGGGTAATGAGGGCAGGCCTTCTGAATATAGCTGTGTCTAACATTTGTGATTGGCTCATTGTCTAGCACTGGGATTGGCATTGTGAGTGCTGCACCCACCCAGGGGTAGGCATCCAGCATACAATATAAGGGAGAGAAGGAGGCTTGCTTCTCCCTTTTTTTCTACTTTGACCTTTTGCTCTTATTGTTCTGCTATCTACCACAGCAGCCACCATGTTGCCCCTCAGCCATGCTACCTTAACTTGGAGCCAACAGATTATGGACTGAAACCTCCATAATCCATGAGCTAAATAAACCTTTTCTTCCCTCATTTTATTGTCAAGTGTTTTGTCTCAGCAATGACAGAAATTCAACTAAGAGATAAGGTAACAAGTGCTGGTAAGGATGCAGAGAAATTGAGACCCTTATACATTTGGCCTGCACTCAAAGCATTGAATATAGATTTACTATCCTGTTCAATGTTTCCTCCTAGGTAGCAATCCAGAAGAACTAAAGGCATGCATTCAACAAAAATGGATATGTTCTTTACATCTGTCGAGGTCTAGGCAGAGATGGACTGTCCATTGGTGAGTTCCAGAAAAAGAAAACTGTTTCCAATAGAATTTTTCTCCCAGGTATGGCAGGTGGTGAAAGTGAAGTGGGCCTAAGAGTTGCATTATCCTATAAAAACTGATTTCCTAATAGGGCATTAACTCAACCTAATAGTAAATGATAAACCTAACAATACACTAAATACTATGTAAAACATAACATAAACTCCAACATTAACATTTAGTTATAAACCTTACATTAACATAAAACTAACCCTAATGCTATCTTAATTCATAAAGTCTAAGCCCAAGCCCAAACCCTAAACTCTAATCTAACACCTACATAACTCTAACCTTACCTATTCACTCTAACTTGACCCTGTTTCCTCACTCTAGGGTGTCATCGCCTCATCACCCTCCTTGTCTATCCTGGTCCCTCTCCAGATGTCTGGATACCTCCTTACCTGCAGCACCCTGCAGTTCTCCTGCTCAGATCTCAGGGAGACCTAGGGCAGTGTTGACAGGAAGATGAGGACTGGGGTTGTGAAGCCCAGGGTTGGCAAAGCCAGAGGGTGCTCATGCTTCAACCTGCCTTGTGACTGAGTCCCGTATGAGGGTGGAGTTTAGAGAGTCATTGGAAGTGGAGATTGATCACGTGTGACGCTAAATCAAGGCCAGCCCTAAAAACATAGAGAACCCAAAAGAAACCACATAAACAAGCTGTTCCAGCTCCAAGAAAGCAAGGGGCCCAGGCCAGCCAGGCAGACAAGTTGCTAGGTAGCCAGGTTAAAATTGACATCATCCTCTTGAGTATATAAATTAATGTGCTACAGTGATTGAGCAGTTTCATCTCTCACATCAGGAGAGTAAGGGCTCCATTTGATCACAGATTTTGTTTCTTCTTTATTTTCTCATCCTCTCACGGTCCTTCACCGCAGGAACCTCAAGAACTGTGTGGGTCATGGCAGCAGAGGCAATGGAAGGAGGCTCCTCATCTGCTGAGGAGAGACACAGTCTAGTGCTCTGTGGTAACCCCTCTGGGCAGTTGTCTGCCTAAAGAGACAAAAACAAGGAGAAGAAAGTAAAAGAATATATTAAAAAGGAAGGGAGAAGGCATAAGAAAAATAAAAAGTGAAGGCCCCCAAAAAGAAAGTGAGCAAGAGAGAATAAAATAATGTAAACATTAGAAGGACAGGGGAAAGAAAAGAGCAAGAAAACATAAAAGTGAATAACAAAAAAAAAATTAGCCAGGTGTGATGGCAGACATCAATAATCCCAGCACTTGGGGAGTTGAGACAGAAAGATTGCAATGAATTCAAGGCCAGCCTGGGCTACATAGTGAGTGGAAGGCTAGCCTGAACTGCATAGTGAGACCAGTCTCAAAAACAAAAACAATAACAAAACCAACAAAACACTCCATGCAGATATATATATATATATATCAACCAATCAGAAAATTTTATAAAGTCCTAATAAGAAACAAAATGATTGTCTCCCTGTGCTGAAGTGGCCAGACATGCAGACAGTAGTGGGCACTCATGCCCTGTGCCAAACCGCACTTCTCCTTGTGCCTTCATGGGTTGTGCACCTCAGAGAAGAGCAGCTGGAATCACTTACACTTTTCCCCTCTCATATTACTGATCAGGCTGCCAGATGGAGATGTTTGGGATCAGAGCTGCTTAAAGTGAATCAGCCTCTATGCTCACCAGTACAGGGCAGCACACAATGGGACTTTACTAAAAAGATTCATTCAACATCCTAGGTTGATGATTAGCTATGCTCCTCATATGAGTCTGTAGTGCCATTTGAGAAGCCAACTCAACAAACTATCCCACTGGAAGATATAAAAATAGTTCCACAGAATCCACTGCCTGTAAGTATGATTTTCTGAGCCAAGTTCCTACATGCAGTCATGTGTGGCTGCTGAATCTCCAAACCCCCTTTATCTGACTGCCTGAGCCACCAGTCTTAGAAGGAAACTGGATGTTACTTTCATCTATGAAATCTCTGACTTGAGCCCCACTACTTTCTGGTGATTGTGCTTCAGTGGCATATGTTTGTTCCCTAAAAATACACATAAATTCTTATTCTCTGTTTTCACAAAATATAGTACATTATGTCCTGTTTCACATTTTATCTTTCTGCCACTTAGAAATATATTCCACACTATTTTAGGTTTCAAAATATTAACATGTATTCCTTTGATTTTAAAATCAATGAGAAATAATGGGCTTCAGGAGAGAGAGAGTGGCACCTACCCAACGTGGTACTGGGACCTAGAGCAACTGTGTGTCCCTTCAATACTGACTTCTGCACTCTTCTTCCAAGCCCCAAATTGAACTCACCACTTTTCACACATACCACCATTCCCTCAATCAGCTGTCAATACATCATTCTGCCTGACCCTTCAAATTCATCTCCTGTCAAACCTAATAAAATCCTGCTCCTTTTTTGTCTGCCTCAGAGGGATCTTTCACTCTTCTGAAGCCCTCCTGTGCCTGCAATAAAGGCCTTTTTTCTTTTTCCTGCCTTTGCTTCTCTCTTGTGCCAAGAAAAATCTATCACCGGGCCTCCCAGGTCTTCTTCTGAAATCTAGGTGGAAGCCTTCCTGACCTCACAACTCTTCTATGCTGTGTGCACCTAACACCAGCACAACATGGGTGATGCCAAGGTATGCCACTGGATGGGGCAGTAGCCAGTCTTCTCACTTGGCTGTAGTGGTGGAGTGCCTGAATTGCCAAGCAGTTTGAACTCAGTGCCAAGGAGCATATTCTCTAGGCCACCATCATTCTGGGACATGATTCTCTGGAACTTCTCAAAGCAAATTCTTTGCAACCTCAAGATTGCAAAAGGTACAGTTCTATTGTTTCTTGTGATGACCTCAGGCCATTACTTCTCAGCACCCAAATTCTCCTCTGCTCTATCTTCACAATCTATAGCTTTATTGGAGCTTCTTTTCAGGCCAAACTCACATTTTAAATCATTCTACCAGAATCTTTGCTATTGATTCTCAACATAGAGCTAGCCAAAAGCAACCATAGTACCCATGTCACTTTCTCATCTTAAAATTTCTTTGGCAAAATGAATTAGTCTGCTACCCTTAATCTTTACCTCAGGAAAAGTCTCAGGACATGAGCAAAATAAAGACAAACTCTCTGAAAAGGCATAACACACACTTTCTTGAGTTCAACAGCCAATTCAATTTTTTCATCCCAGCAAAAACTCCTGAATCTGATGTTCACTACCTGCAGTTTTATCAACATTCTGGTCTTTTGAGCACTGACCAGAATGTCCCATCAAGTACAATTTAAGGCAAACTGGGGCTACTTTTTCATCCAGCATCTCCAAACCTGTCCAAATTCTTCCCACAAGCCAATTTCAAAGCTTCCTGAAACACATAGTCAGGTACAGTCATAGTAATGCCCCCACTCCTTGCACCAAAACTCTGACTTACTTTTCTTATATCTGAGACAAAATACCCAACATCTTAAGACAGAGCAATAAAAGTCTATTTTGGCTAACTGCTTGTAGTGATTTCAGTCCATAATGAACTGTCTTCAAGATAAAGTGTCATGGCAGGGGGGCATCACAAAGGAGAAAAATCAGATCATATAATGGAAGGTTGAAGGCAGCAAAATCAGCAGACAGCAAGCATCAAGCAACAACAGCATCCCTCTTTCTGCCCCTTATGTTCTAAGCAGCAGCACTCATAGGTGGGTTGGGGGGCACCCTTAATCCTAGTGTTGTGCCATGGATCAATCCCAGAATCACATCCTTAATCCTATTCTTAACCAATCTCAGCATCACAAAGTCTAGATCCATCTCCTCCAAAATGCCCCACCTATGGCCACATGAGGCTCTGGGGGTGGCATCTAGATACAAACCATAACACCTGGAGAATTGGATACTGGGTACATTACAATGCACTGCTTCTTTCGTATTAATAGAAGTGATCAGCTCTTGGGTTTGAGGAAATCACACTGAGCTCTGACCAGAATGTCTCATCACACACTACATCAGTGAAAACCACATTAAGTAAAAAGATCTCCCACTCCCTCAAATAATAAAATGATTAAGTAAAAGGGATTATTTAACTACAAGTCAATATGACCTATTTTCCCTGCTAGAGTCTCCACTACCTGTGTCACAATGTATTTTCTCAGCTTGATAATTCATTGAAGCTTGTGATTATTGAAAAATGAATGCACCTGGATTTAAATTTTTTGATATTTATGAATTTAAACCATCTATTTTTGAGTTAACCAACTATGTAACTATTTTAAAATGTCTACTCACATTTATTTTTCTTTGCAACTAGGTCTTTCATCCAATTTTTTCTACTAGGTAGTTGATCTTTTTTTTGTTTATATCTCTGTGCCATAATATATTGAAGGAGGTTCAATGGCTAGTATTTTCCAAACCTTTTATATGATCTTTTATTTTGAATACAGTATTGCTATCATGCAAAAATGTTTATTTTCTAAATGTGATCAGAATTTTCCCCCAAACGTCTCAGTTTGTGTCATGCTTAAAAATAATGTCCCTATAGCAATAGTATAATGTCTCTATATTTTCTTTGAATTCTCTTGTTTTAATTTCTAAACATTTGACATTTTACTAAAGTTTCTCAACTTTTGACATTTTACTTAAGTAGATCTAACTCCATTTCTCCCCCTCACCATACTATCCTACTTGTTAACTAATTTATCTTCTTCCTACTGATGTGAAATACTGCCTTTATCAGCAAGTATTCTTTTTCTACCTACCAGCTATTTATTAGTCATCTGTCTACCTATCATATATTTATCAATCTAATTAATCTATTTGCACTTCATTGATTTTTTATTTTGTTACCTACTTTTTTGAAATTATAGACATTAATGTCCACAAAAAATTCAGACTTAGTCCTCCTACCCCTCCAACTTTTTTACTTTCCAGTTTTCTTTTAATTCTAACTTTCACTATAAATTTGGGAATCATCTTGTCTGACTAATTCTAATAAAAATCTTGGTGGTGGCCTGGTAATTACAGGTGGTGCACACCTGTAATCTCAGCAATGAAGGAGAGTGAGGTAGAAGAATGGCAAGTCTGAGGTCATTTGGCAATTTAGCTACTTAGTAAGTCCCTTTAACAAAATTAAACATTATAAAAGGGAGGTGATCGATGATATAGCTCAGTGTAATGGTCCTGAGTTCAATTCCTGTACTGAAAAAAAAATCCTGGTGTGAGTTGTTTAGTACGTCCTCTGGATTATTGCAAAAACCTGGTCTTCCTCTTTCTATGAACATTCATGCCCATTCCTGTCCAGGTAGTTGTTTGATAATAAAGTCAGATGATGTCTCAAATCTGCATGTAGCTGTCTACTGTTGAGTGGATCTCAGATCTCTTAAAAGTGAAGTCATAGTCTTCAGAGTGTCCAGAAAGACCCCTGAGTCCTGACATTTGCATTTTGAAAAGGCCCTTGGCCTTTTCAGTCTCCTGCAGTCTCTCTGATTCCCTGGCACCTGCCAAGAATCCTCATGACTCAGCCTTGTACCTGGTCCGACTAAAAAGTTCTTGCCCAAGATATCTGCACAGCATTCTTCTTGCAATCCTTCTTGCCATTGCTCAGAAATTACCTTCTCAATCGCGGCTCTCTCAGCTCCCTGCAGAAGCTTCACCTCCTTTCTTGCTTCTGCCTTTTCTCAGAGCACACCGCACATTTCTGGCATCTTTCTCTCTTTGTCCCCCGCCCCCACCAAAACAGGAGGCCAGCATATCTTTGTTTGTTTTGTTCACTGCAACAGCCCAATGACGACCACAGCATAAATGCTCCACAAATCTGTTGGCAGAATCAATAAATCAAAAGAAAAAGAAAAATTCTTATTCTAAGAAGTCTAGAGGAAAATACATTAATCTGAAAGAGAATTTAAGGCATGACATATATTTTAAATGATGACAAAAATCTTAGATTTCATAATGCAATCTTTTAGCACAAATACAATTTCTAATATGAAAATCTAATCTTTGAAATTAATAATGGTAATGTATCTGTTTACTAATTACTGGAAGCCAGTGTAATATTTTAAGAACACTTTAAAAACTAATTTAATCCAAGGAAGGTGAAGTGGGGTACCAAAGCACAGACATACAAGGTGCTGGGCCAAGGTCCAACCTCCTTCCCAGGTTGGGTGGGCTGCAGAATCTGTAGGTGCCTGCTCCGCCTCCTTTGTGCAATGTTACAAATTAGAAGTTGATCTTGGCAATCTCAAGGACTGTGTAGTGAAAACTTATGAAGCATACAATACTTTGTCCTAAGAACAGGGATGAAGGACACCTGAGTGCAGGATTTGGAAGGGCAGGGACCTCCAGACGCTCAACACAGAGCCAGTTTCTGGATGGGAGTGTGTTACGACTGCCCTCGTGTGGTGACTATTTGAAACTGCAGAAGCAAGCCAACTTCCTGCTGCAGAGAACCGCTTTTTCTTTTTTTTTTTAATTTTAAGAGAGAAAAAAAAGAAAATTAAAAAGATAAAGTAAAAAAACCAAGAAGATGAAGTAGAATATACAGTTCAAAAAAATTAACATCATAAAATCACTAGTTGATACATTACATATTGCTAACTTAACAATAGTTGTTAAAGATACAAAGTCAAAGCATAAAAAGTGGCTAGACACTCAAACATAGTACAAACTCTTCTGTTCAATGATATAAAAAAGCTCAGTAATATGGTCATCTATTTACACACTATGCATATTGTTATATCATTTAGAGCACTTTCCTTCCCTTTCACTTATACAATATCTATTATATCTATTATACTTTTATATCTATTATACTTTTTGGATACCATTATTCTGACCATTCTCATTATTACTAGAGAAACAATGTGATGTTTACTAATGTGAGTCTTGTTTATTTCACTAATCAGGATATTCTCAAGTTGCCTCCATTTACTGATAAAGGCCTCAAGATCATCTTTTTTTATAGCTGAGTAGTATTCCATTGTATAAAATACCACTTTTTTTTTTCACCCATTCTGCAGTTGATGGGCATTTTGGTTGTTTCCAAGATTTAGCTATCACAAATTGTGCTGTTATGAACATAGGTGCACATATATCACTGTGACATGACCTTTCCAATTTTCCTGGGAAAATATCCAGGAGGGGAATAGTTGAATTCAATGGAACTTCCAATACTAGTTTTCTGAGTAATCTCCGTACTGACCTCCACAGTGGTTGCACTAGTCTGCACTCCCATTAACAGTGGAGAAGTGTTCCTTTTTCCCCATAGCCTTGCCAACATTTGTTATCAGTTGTTTTCTTGATGGCAGCCATTCTTTCAGGGGTGAGATGAAATCTCAATACTGTTTTAATTTGCATATCTTAAATGACCAGTGATGGTGAACATTTCTTCATATATTTATTTGCCATTTGTATATCTTCATCTGAGAACTGTGTGTTCATCTCTGATTCCCTTTTTTGGAGAGGGTCTTTGAATTTGTGGGGGGGAGCTTGATGTTTTTCTGTTCTTTATATGTTCTGGATATATGTCCTTTGTCCGAGGGATTGTTGGCTAAAATTCTTCCCCATTCTGTGGGTTTTCTTTTCACTTTGTTGGTGATTTCTTTTGAAGTACAAAAACTTTTTAGTAATATGAGATCCCAATTGTTGATTCTTTCAAGTATTTCCCTTGTAGTTTGCATTTTATTCATGAATTCTCTCCCTACCCCTATGTCTCCAAGATTTTTACCTACTTTGTCTTCCAGGAGACTTAGTGTTTCTGTTTTAATATTTACGTCCTTGATCCACTTTGATTTTAGTTTAGTATATGGTGATAGGCATGGGTCTATTCTCAGTTGTTGGCACGTGGAAATCCAATTTTTCCAACACCATTTATTAAAGAGGCTCTCTTTTTTCCAGTGAACATGCTTAGCCCCTTTGTCAAACATAAGGTGGTTGAGTGTCTTTGTAGTAGTGTTTTCATCTTCTAATCTGTTCCATTGATCCTCAGATCTATTTTTTTGCTAGTACCATGCTGATTTCTATTACTGTGGCTTTGTAGTATAGTTTCAAGTCAGGAATTGGGATGCCTCCTGTCTTGTCTTTGTTTCCAAGAATCATCTTTGCTATTATAGGTTTCTTCTGTTTCCAAATGAATTTTAGGAATGTTTTCTCTAGATCTATAATGTATGTTGATGGTATTTTGATTGGGATTGAATTAAATTTGTGTAACAGTTTTGGGAGTATGGCCATTTTCACAGTGTTGGTTCTTCCTAACCAAGAGCAAGGAATATCCTTCCATTTTCTAATATCCTCTTCAATCTCCTTTTTTTGTGTAGTACAATTTTCAGCATATAGGTCTTTTACATTCTTGGTTATGTTGATTCCTAGGTATTTCATTTTTAGATGCTATTGTGAAAGGTGATATTTCTATAATTTCTCTCTCAGTGAGTTTTTGTTCATATACAGGAATGCTATTGATTTTTGAGTGTTGACTTTGTATCCAGCTATGCTGCTGAATTTGTTTATTACCTCTAGTAGTCTTTTAATGGCGTTTTGGCAGTCTTCTATTTAAAGTATCATGTCATCTGCAAATAATGATAATTTATATTCTTTTCCTATTTTGTGCCTTTTTATTTCTCCCTCTTGTCTGATTGCTATGGACAATATTTCTAGAACTATATTGAATAGGAGTGGTGATAGTGGATATCCTTGTCTTGTTCCTGATTTTAGAGTGAAGGCTTTCAGTTTTTGTCCATTTAGTATAATGTTGGCTGTTGGTTTGTCATAGATGGCCTTTATGAGATTGAGGTACATACCTTCTATTCCGAGTTTCTGTAGGGTTTTTATCATGAAAATGTGTTGGACTTTGTCAAAAGCTTTTTCTGTGTCTATTGAGATGATCATGTGATTTTTATTTTTGGATCTGTTGATATGATGTATTACATTTATGGATTTGCGTATGTTGAACCATCCCTGCATTCCTGGAATAAATCCCACTTGGTCATGGTGTATAATCTTCTTAATGATTTGCTGCATTCTATTTGTCAATATTTTATTGAGAATGTTTGTATCAATGTTTATTAGTGAGATTGGTCTATAGTTCTCCTTTTTGGTTGGGTCTTTCTCTGGTTTTGGTATCAGAGTGAAACTTGCCTCCAAGAATGAGTTAGGAAGGACTGCTTCTCTTCCAATTTCATTGAAGAGTTTAAGGAGTATTGGCATTAAATCTTCTCTAAATTTTTTATAGAATTCAGCTGTGATCCATCAAGACCTGTGCATTTCTTTGTTGGCAAGTTTTTAATTATGTTTTCAATTTTAGTAGCTGATATTGGGTTTTTCAAAATTGCTATATCTTCTTGGTTGAGCTTTGGTAGTTCATATGTTCTTAGAAATTTGTCCATTTCCTCTGTGTTTTCCACCCTATATGAGTAGAGATTTTCAAAGTAGGTATTCAAGATCTTTTGAATTTCCATGGATACTATTTCCAAGGAAATAGTAATTTCCTTATTGCAAGGATTTGAGTTTTTTTCTTTCTTTTTTTAAGGTTGGCTTGAGGTTTATTGATTTTGTTTATTCTCTCAAAAAACCAGTTTTTGAGTCATTAATTCTTTGTATTACTTCTTTTAGTTTCAATTTCTGCTCTATTCTTTACAATTTCCTCTCTTCTATGAGCTTTAGGTTTGACTTGCTCTTTCTTTTCTAGAAGCTTGAGATGTAGCATTAGGTTATTTATTTGTGTTTGTTCCATTTTCTTGATATGACTATTTATTGCTATATATTTCCCTCTTATGACCACTTTCATTGCATCCCATAGGTTACAATATGTTGTATCTGCATTTTCATTGTATTGTAGGTACTGTTTTATTTCCTCTTTAAGTTCATCTGTAACCCACTGGTTATTCAGAAGGTTGCTGTTTAATTTCCATGTATTTATTTATTCAGGTTTTGCAAGCTTTTTTGCCATTGATTTCCAATTTTAGTGTGTTATAATCAGATATTATTCATGGGATAATTTATCTCCCTTTGCATTTAGTTAAGAACGCTTTATGGGTTAATATATGGTCTATTTTGGAGAATTACCCATGTGCAGTTGAGAAGAATGTATATTCTGATGTTGTTGGGTGGAACACTCTGTAAACATCTATTAAGTCCATTTGCTAACAGGTATGATTCAGTTCTGTTATTACTTTGCTGACTTTTTGTCTAGTTGACCTATCTCTTTGTAACAGTGAGGTATTAAGGTCTCCTACTACAACTGTGTTCTTGTGTATTTGGTTTTTCATGTCCATTAGTATTTGTCTTATATAGTTGGGTGCTCCTGTATTTGGTGCACATATATTTATAATTGTTAGTTCTTCCTCTTGTAGTTTTCCACTAATAAGTAGTGGGCTTCTTTATATCTTTTAATACTTTTAGGTTTGAAGTTAACTTTATCTGCAAACAGAATAGCTACCCCTGCTTTTTTCTGGGTTCTTGTTGCATGGAATACTGTTTTCCATCCTTTGACTTTTAATCTATGAGTTTCTTTTCGAGTCAAATGTGTTTCCTGTTAACAGCATATTGTGGGATCCTGTTTCTTGATCCATTCCATCAACCTACTTCTTTTGATAGGTGAGTTGAGCCCATTTACATTTATGGATATCACTGATATGTACTGGCTTGACTTTGCCATGTTGTGTTCCTATTGTTGGTTTCCTGCTTTTCTCCTTTTTTTAATTTCTTGTCCAGCCTGGTGATTTTTTTCTTTGGTTGTTCTCGTGATTTTGGTCATTTTTATCTCAATGTAGGATGTCTATCAGCACTCTTAATAAGGTTGGTTTGGTGAACATGAATTTCTTCAGTTGTACTTTGTCATGGAAGTATCTTGTTTCTCCATTAAATTTAAAAGACAGTTTTGGTGGGTACATCAGTCTGGGTTTAAAGTTGTTTTCTTTTAGGGCTTGAAATACTTCACTCCAAGTCTTAATCTGAAGGTTTGCACTGAGAAGTCTGCAGTGATTCTAATAGGCTTTCCTTGATAAGTGAGTTGTGTCTTTTCTCCAACAGCTTTTAGTATTCTGTTTTTATGCTGTATGTCTGAGATCTTAATTATTGTATGTCTGGGTGTAGACTTACGTTGGTTATAACTGTTTGGTGTTCTATGTGCCTCACTTATTTGTATATCAGATTTTTTCCTCATGTTTGGGAAATTTTCTGCCACTACTTCTGTGAACATCTTAATTATATCCTTTGTGCTGTCTCCTGCCTCCCCACTGATGCCTATTAGTCTTACATTGTTTCTCCTGGCATCATCTTGAAGCTGCTGGATTGTCATTTCATGCTGCCTTGTTGTTTTTGTAAGTTCTACCCTTTCATGATCGCTATCTGCAATCCTATCCTCAAGGTCCAAAATTCTATCCTCAGCTTCATTTAAATGATTTTGCCAGCTTTCAATACAATTTTTTGTTTCTTGGATATCTCTTTGAATTTGTTTCATGGATTCTGCTTGTTTTCTTCATTGTTCATTCAAAGTTTCAATCATTTCCCATGCTCCTGTATTTTTTTATCTATTTCTTCTTTAGCTATGTTGAGCAACTGATTTACTAAGGTTGTTATTTCTGTCTTTACATAAGACATTGTTTCTAATTTGAGTTCCTCTATAGCCTCATGGATTTGTTTCTTTACTTCATTTAATATCTTTTCAGAGATTTCTAGTGTATGACTTATAAAGTTCTAGACTTCATTGTTGCCTGTACTTGCTCTTGATGGACTAGATGTTTGAGATTGCATTTTGCCTTTTCATTTAGTCATTTTCACCCTTTGGGTAAATATCTGGTCTTTCTATCCCAACAGTCCTTAGTGTGAGTTTTAGGGTCCTTCTGTGTTGTTGACATTTGTAAAATTGCTGGGTACCACAATGAAGAGGAGATCCAGTCACCTGAATTTCTCCTACAGGGCCTGTTGAGTAAGTCCTATATTCTTTCTGGGCTAACTAGCCTAGAAGTATTGATAAAGGGCAACTCTTAGTTCCTGTTGTTGTTATATCTTCAGGTTGTTACAGGTCACCAGATCTCCCTGGCTATAGTGTTTGTGTCAGCTGATGCCCTACTGTGTCACTGGGGAGTCTCATAAGCTCTTTTAATTTTCTCTAAGTTGGGGAGTCATTATTGGTGCACTCCTCAACCTGTCTGATGGGGTGTGTGTGTGTGTGTGTTTTATCCACTCTTTTGCCAGGTTCACCAAGGTCTTATAGTTGGAGGGAGTTTCACCTCTACTCCTACCTACGCACTGCAGACCTCTATTTTAGGGGCAAACTCACCACACTAACTGGAGCCTGCTGAGGTCTTCTGTTTGGGTGAGGGGTTCCTGAGTCTCTCATCCAGCCAGCACAGCAATCCACTGTAGTCCAAGGTTCCTATGTTTCCAGTGGATGTTCCCGATGGAAGGCCGTCCCAGCGACAGTGTTCCCAGACAGCTTACGCTTGAAGCGGGCTTCCATGATATTCCTGATGGAAGGGTGGGCCCAGCAGCTGCAGTCCCGGGCAGCCTATGCCTCAAGAACCACTTTTTCACAGGACTAAGAACATGTAGAAATCTCTGGCAATCAACCAAAAATCTTTCTTTTCTATATTGATTTTTAAAAATTTTTTGCATGTTTGTGATACATAATGAATATATTCATTGTGGCCTGGTAAATGTATGTAACACACCTTAAGTCTTTTTCCTTCCCCTTCTCTTCCTCTCCTTCCCCTCTCCTTTACATTGCCTTCCCATCACAACAATATGTTTCCAATAATCTTGCATGTTGCTCTTTAAGTTACACCTACTTTAGGTTTCTCATGTAAGAACACCATGTGACATTTAACCTTCTGTGTCTAGTCTGTCAGGCCTGGCCTCCTGGGCTTTCCAAAGCATTTACAAAGAAATAAGGTGGAGGGACATGGTGGTGATTCTTTCATGTCTACTAGGAAGCAAAACAGGGAGTGCACCAGAGAAGGAGTCAGAGGCCAATACAATGCCAAAAAGTCACAACTCCATGGTCCACTGAACAAGGTCAGAAATGTGCTTTGGTAAGCCCTGCAATTACTCTCAAGATGGTCAATTTGACACTTAAGCCTAACTGTCATTCATGACCATCTTTGAAAACTTAGCTATGCTTTTTTGTAGTATCCTTATGCCTTTGCCCCCAAGATTCTGAGTTATTTTGGGAGTAATTCACTGCTTTCTTTGGCTTTGCATTTCTATAAGACTGTGTGTCCACTAGACAGGTAGTGATCCTTGATTTCAAATACAGTGGTGTCTATGTTCATGAAAGCTTTTGTCTGCAAGCACAAGCATTTGGCAAAAGTTTGTTTTGTTTGCAAACTCTGCATTAGTTGACAAACACTACCATGGCCACACAAACACAATGTGAATATCTTTTTCCAAAATTATGGAACAAATTAAATTATGAGACAAGGCACCTCTGTATTCTTAATTGCAGTGTAACCCAAGAATTTAAACAATTAGAAGCAACTAACTCAGGCACACTATTTCCCAACATCATTACTGAAACATCCTTTTCCTGCCTCCATTCTTTGTCTCCTTTACTAATTCTCTAAATAACTATGAGAATATAATGTCCACAAACAAATATTATTAGGAAATTATTTTATATGAAGCACTTTGATTGTTGTTCATCATTACTAGAGTGATATTCAAATGTTTTGATTTTGCACATCTATTAGTAAAATCCTTTTCACACAGCATGGATTTGTTTAAGTCTGTCTACTACCATAGTCAAAAATTATATGAGATAATATAATAAAATATTGTTAATAACCTAAAAAATCATACTAATATAATGTTTTGGTAAGAGTACAATGATTGAATATATTTTATGTTTTTGAAACTCACTGATCCAAACCATGCTAGATGTCCATTTTATTTGAGCATTTAATTACAATGGTTATGAAGCAATATTATTATTTAGAAAAAACTTCCAAGGGAGGGTCTTGTGCAACCTTTGGTGCAAATGCAAATCCTCTTTGGAAACTGACTTAAAGAACAGGATCCCAGCTCTCCAGATAGTGTTCAGAATCTCCAAGGGTTGACCCACCACATTATCCTTCTACCCTGTTCTGAGCATGATCTCTACTCTTGACACATTGGTTGCATCCTTATGGAAAAAATCTCTGGATCCACTGAAGCAGAAAACTCTCATATTTCTATACCTCTGTGTGTGAGAGTCCTTGACTCCCTTTATCCACTAAGGATTTCTAGTCATCTTTTAAAAGTTTGAATGTACGTTTGTCTGTGAGCTTTCCCAAATCTCACCCCAGCCCTAGAATCAATTGCTTCCATGTCTGACATTTGGATATATTTTTACATTGCCTTCAAATATAACTCTATAACATATAAGTCTATAACATAGTATAGACTTATAAGTCTATAATGTAGTATAGACTTTTGGTTTAATTATCATTTTTTTCTGAAAATCTTGAGAGAACAAACTGTATATCTTTGACACTGTTCCCATTTCATGTCAGGAGTTCAAAAAATGACTGTGGATTGAAAACATGAACACTAGTCTGTGTAGTGAGAGGCCTGGATGTCCTGTGTCTGGAAGTCTTCTTGCCATGGACTTTTCTTAGTGGTCATAGTCCCCAGCAGTTATGCTACTTCACACCTTCAGTTTCCTGCCCAGGACTGTTGCTATTGTCTACCCTATGACTCTGAAGGACAAAGGAATGAAACATTACTCTGAAAATGGGACACTGGATACTGAAGCTTTATTTACCTTTTTACTGATCTCTCTCGTGTGACCTGACATTCAGTAATGGAGCTGGCAATGCAACAGCACTAAGCAGCAGCCTTGGGCTCCATTGCCCAGAATCCACTCCACCGTGGTTTGCATTATGAGCACACTAAAAAGTTGGAGGGGGAGGAGGAGAGCTGCTATTCCGCAGTCATCTGCAGGCCTGAGTCAAGCACGGGTGCGGAAGTCTCAGAGGTTTCCCCGAAAACTCTCAAGACTGTTGGTATTGATGCTACAAGCTGGCAGTGCTGGTGGGAATTTCCCGGAGTTCTTGACAACTGGCTGTCTTTGTGGCTAGCCTCAGGTTCCCAGGCTGTGTTTTCCATGTTGGCTCCCCTGACATATGTTTCCTCTCCTCTTGCAATAGATGTATCAGCTCTTCACACTTGGAGTATATGGAGTCCTTTCTGTTGTGCCAATTTAACTTGGCACCTCTTGTATTAGTAGAGCTTGTAGAGTGAATGAGGTAGTCAACATGTTGACTGGCTGCAGTAGGTGTCTAAATAACACCAGAACGTATTGGTTTAGAACAGTAGGCATTTACTGCTCCCAATTCCATGGATCAGAACTTTGAATAGAGCTTCCAGGAATGTCCATCCAGCTATATGTGGCACTGCTGCTGTGGCTCCTGAGATGGGCCTGGAGGGGAGGAAGTCTCAGTTGATATCTGAGGTACTGATGTCAGCTGTCACTTGCAGTTGCTCCATTTTCCTCTATGACCTCTCTATTCGGTGTCCAGTGGTCCTCACCACCTAGAAGTTTAGCTTGAGTTTCATTCATGGGAACTGCCATCTGCAGGGTGAAAGTGGAAGCTACAAGGCTTCCTGTGGCCTGAAACTGACCCAGAATAGCATCACTTTTACTGGTTTCTATTGCTCAGAGCCAGTAACAGCCTAACTGACAGAAGGCAGCAGATTCTTCTTCTTAAAAGGAGAGTGGAACATCATTGTGAAGAGTACAGGAAAGATTGTGGTGGCTGCTTTTGGGAATAATCTTTATATCAGTAAATAAACGGAGGTATAGAGAGGTTAAATAACTTGTTCAGCTTCTAGTAGTAGATTCAACATTTGTCCTGATTGATTCAGCTCTCATGCTATGCTTTTTCCCACTGCACTATATTGTTTTTTTACCATTTCCATCCAATATCAGATTCTTCTACTTCACCTTTTTTTTTTTGGTACCGGAGATTGAACTCATAACCTCATGTTTGCCAGGCGGGCACTTAAGCCATTGAGCTAAATCCTCGGCCCACAATATCAGGTTCTCACTGTTTCCTTGTGTTGTTCTATTTTATTACTCTAAAAAAAAAACTATAATTTTTCTGCTCATGTGTCTGTGTACCCACAGCCTTCTAAGTCTGGAACAATACCACCTCTTGTTCTATTAGTTTGAATTTAAAGTGAATAGTCTTCCAATAAAGTCTTCCCTTCAATTTCTCTTAATCTTTTTTTTTTTTGTACTAGGGGTTGGCCTCACAACCTTGCACTTACCAGGCAAGTGCTTAAGCCACTGAGCTAAATCCCTGACCCTCTCTTATTCTTTTTATTATTGAGGGAAAATTAAAATATTAGGTAACAAAAACAAAATTGTCCTTGGTTGTCTTACTATTTTAATGTCTGTAAGTGATCTTTACCATTTACAAGTCTTTGGGAAACTGTCTTATTCATGTCTCTATCTCTTGGATCATATGGCACAAGATCTGGTAAATAACAGTAAAGAAAAAATGCTACATAAATGGACATATGAATGAGCCCACAACATTTATGAAAAACCAAACCAAACAGATCCTGACCACTCTGTGCACCAGGAAATTGAGTCATTAAAAGAAAGACACCAGAGGTCAGGCCTACCCTTTCAAATCCCCCAGACCTTTCCTACCCCTCCTTGCTCTTTTCCTATTCTTTGACCACCTGACTTCTATCCCTTGGCTTAGTACAATAGTTTTGGTTCTGTTTTCTGTGTTGATGCTGACATTTTTTATCGTGTTGTTCATGGAGAAACACTTTGGATCATATCTTCTCTGTTTCCTTTCTGCTATCCAAACTGTAGTTTTAGCCATTCTATTATAATCACCATGAACAGAGGAACAGGGACTATTTGCTCATCAATCACCACCAAATACTATGTTTGATAAATATTTTGTGGTTTGAACTGAAAAAAATGTCCTTAACCAGGATCACCTGATCCCTATCGAGACTAGGGCTCAGTCAGATTGAGAGAAGACTAATGAAGTTCCTTGGAACTACCTTCATGCCAGGCAATATCAGGAGGGCAGGCTTTCTCAGAAGGGTTTCCTAACAGCAATAAACTGAGAGTTCCCCAAGGAACTAAGCCTAACATGGCCATAATGAACCCTATGCCAGAGGAGTCTACTGGGTGCCAATTCTCTATGCATATGGTATTTTTTCCCTAAAATTCCCTGAAACTGCCTTGTTTATTTAACTTTCCTTAATAACCAGCAGATGGCTTCTGTCTGGGCAATCATCAACTGGTGCTTAGTAATGGCAGATTCAAGAGGAGGCAAGGGGCTTATTAGGGAGGGAATCCAGATGCTGACATATCGATGCCAGGTAAAGTTATCAGGCATCCTCTAACTGGTGTTGGAAGCATGGGGACAGCTGAAAGGAGGTATTTGGAAGACTCCTTCCTGGAAAACAGAGCCTGCATAAGCAATTCAAGCAGAACCAGAGACGGCAATTACAATGGAAATTAGGCACAACTCAGGAGATGGAAAATAGTTTTTTCTGAGTCCTCAGTATTTCACATGTTAGGAGAATAGATTCCCAATCAACTTACAGTGAACATAAACTGGTACCTGCCATTTATTCATATATTCATCTGTTCAGTGCATGTTTTAGATACTAGGGGCTATCCAATGCACAAAGGTACTAGGGATATAGCAGGGAACAGACCTAATCTTTCCTGTTTAAAACAAAAGAGTTTATTTACTTGCTACATTTTACTTTATTTGATTTTTGTTTTTAATATTTCTGATTAACAAAAATCATAATTGTATTTGTTTCTCAGGTACAATGTGTTGCTTTGATATGGTTATGTGCATTTATGCAGCTGAACAAATAAACCAGTGGTTCACTAATCTTTAGAAGGGGAGATCATGTAAGCAGTAGATAAAAATGGAAAGGATCTGTGCCTGGGAAGAGCAGATATCAGTCTGTGTAGTTCAAAGTGTGTGAGAAGGAAGCATGAGCAGAGAGTTAGAGAAGACGTAGGAAGACCAGGCCAAACTCTCCGTTGCCTGCCCAGGTCACAGGTAGAGTTGATCAACCCTCCTCCTCAGGCTCAGCATCTGGCAAGCTCTCTGAGTGCATTTTCACTAAGCCTTCCCACTCCTAAAGAGTTCTTGTGGTCTGGTGATGAGTGTGGGAAGCACTGATCATGTGTCGAGAGGCAACATTGAGCCTCTGTTCTGTGCTAGATGCTCTTCCAGGCTCTGTAGCTCCCGGATAAACTACACAGACATTATAAAACAGACTACTTCATTTTGGAGAAATAAACTTAGAAAAATAAAAGAGCAAATGGATATTTAATATTCTTTAGGGTAAGGATGATGTATGTGAAATACAGGCCAAGAAAGTGGATTGAGATAGCGGTGTATGTGTGTACATAGTCATGTGAACACCCAGGAGCTATGTTCACAGGGATAGGCTCTCTGAGGAAGTGGCACCTGAATGAAGACCTCAGTAGAGGGAGGCAGTAGGCCATGGAAGGTCTTAGAGGAAGTATTTCGTGTACAAGAAGCATTGTAAAATGCTTCTGATAAGCTAACATTTGCGAAGTTTGAAAAGTAGCAAGGAGGCCAGAGTAGAGGCCAAAAAGGGAGTAGGAAGAATTGAGCCTGGGGCAGTAGTCAGAGTCATTTTGAATAGAGATCTTTAAACTATGTGAGGAGTAGTGTTTTTATTATAGGCATCACAGGAAAATGTTGTCGAGTGTAAGGCTGAGAACATTGCCATAATTAATAGTTCTGTTCATAAATGTGCTGGTGGTCTTCCTCTGCTCACATGGAAAGATTACACTTTTCCAGCATACTTTTAAAATAAGCATGGCGAAATAAACTATGAGAAGTGCCACGAGGCATGCATTAGGCAAGGCTTTGAGAGTTCCTGTCTTATTTACCACATTCACTTTCTCCCAGTGTGGTATCTGTGGAAGCATGTATGGTGCTGGTACTTCCGTTAGCCTGGATCTCCAAGTGACTGTAATCACCCGGCTGATCTACACAGTATATGTACAGGAAATCAAAAATAAACTCTAAACTAAGTACTGAAATATTGGGACCATTTGTTATTGCAGCACAACTAAGGCTATACTAATAAATCCAAAGTTCATTTGATTTACAAGTTTAAAATTCACTTTAGTTCAGTTAATATGGTAGATAATGTCCATGTCTATGTATCTATCTATCTATCTATCTATCTGTCATCTATCTATCTATCTATCTATCAACTTTCTTTTAAATAATTCCCTTTAAATGTCACTAACATGAGCAGATTATAATGGCAAAACATAAAAAAATAAAGAAGACTGAACAAAAGAACCTATGCTTATTTTAAGCCATAAAATAGCAATCTTAAAGGGAAAAAAATAACTAAGTGAAAGCATGACATATGATTATGTATACTTAGTCTTGTGTAGGATTAAATTCATGAAAAGCAATACAAAATAAATCTTAAACTCAGATTAGTAGTTTTGGTTTTTGCACAGGTCTGGACAAATAAACACTTAAAATATTTTAAATGTATAACAGTGTTAGGATCATGAGTCAGTATGTCAATATTTTGTGAAAAGTGAAATGAGGGAAGACATGAAAGAACCCTCTGGATAAGGGTTAGAATTAGAAGTATCAGTTTAACCTCTGATTCCTAACATATATATTTTAAAATATTTTTATATGTATGTTTGTGTGTCTATATGAGGGTAGTATATACAAGCCATTATGAATACCTGTGTATGAATATGTGTATGTGCATGTATAAAAATATATTTTTTTCTTAAGAAAGAGCTTTCACTTAAAACAGAATGCTATGTACCAAATGATATATATGAGGAAGTGATGGACCTAAAAACCATATTACAAGATCGTCATAATAAAGACTGGTCCAGGCATGTATCATTAATAAATCAGGAAAGAATATCAGAGCGACTAATTCATGAAGGGAACTGACCACTGACTTATTTTTACTTGCAAATTAAAAAATAGCCTACATACAGTAGAACTTGGGAAATGCTATGAATAGGCAATAAAAGTCAGTATCACCAATAAAGGTTGAATACTAGGCCTCTGATTTTGGTAACAGAAAATGATACAACATCATTCATTTAGTAATGTGAGCTAGAACACATAAAGTTAATCTATGAATAAATTCAGACAAACTAAAAATGAGAAATGCTCTACTAAAAAAGTGGAGGTGAATTTGGCTATATTCTTTAAAATATCAGTACTTAAAAAGAAAGAAAATCTGAGATATGTTCCAGTTTAAAGAAAATGAAAGTTGCATGACATGAAAAAATAATATAAAGTAATTGAGTGTTTGTATGTATTTTCTGAAGCATTTTATCAGACATCCTGACCTCATGCAACTTTAGGCTCATTTGATTTAGAAAAAATATGTGTATACATATATAGATATCTTCATGCATGTACGGATATATATATATATACATATATATATACACACACACACATGCATATACACATATGCATAGTATGAGTCTATCTACACATATGTATAAGAAGAGAAAGAATCAATTAAACAGAATGGAAGATTCAGAAACAACCCCAGGAACAATCAGCCATCTGATCTTTGACAAAGGGGCTAAAAACATACACTGGAGCAAAGATAACCTCTTAATCAAATAGTGCTGGGAAAACTGGCTATCGAGATGCAGAAGACTGCATCTGGAACCATATCTTTCATCTTAATGTGAAATAAAGTCAAAATAGATCAAACATCTAAATGTTAAAACAGAAACAGTTAATGTCCTTTATGGCAAAATAGGTAAAACACTGGAAAACATAGGCAAAGGTCTGGACTTTCTGAACAGAACTTCAGCTGGGCAAAAAATTGCATCAATAATCAACAGGTGGAATCATGTCGAATTAGAAAGCTTCTGTACAACAAAGGAAAAAACACACAGAGTAAAAAGAGAGTAAAAAGACAAAATTTTGTCAGCTGCATATCAGACAAAGGACTAATACTTAGGATATATAATATACTAAACATATTTGGACATTCCAAAATAAAACATTCAATAAAAAATGGTGACTAAAATGAGTAAAAATTTCTCAGAAGAAATACAGACAGCCAAAAATACATGAAAAATGCTCAATATTGTTGGTCAATAAAGAAATGCAAATGAAAACAATTCTGAGATTCCATTTTACTCCAGAAAGAATGGTTACCATCAAGAAATCAGATAGGAACAAATATGTCAGGCAAGACTGCAGAGAGAAAAATGAACCATTCTACATTGTTGATGGGAATATCAACTAGTACCACCACTATGGAAATCTATATGAAAATTCATCAAAAAATTAAAACCAGAAATTTCATTTGACCTAGTTATTCTTTTATTAAGTATCATCCTGAACAAGTCAAAATATCATATTACAGGGCTGTACATACCCATGTTTAAAGCAGCATAACTCATAATAGGTAAATTTTGGAAATGGCCTATATGTCTGTAAACAAATAAATGGATAAAGGAAATGTGATATTTATACTCAATGGAATACTCTTGTGCCTCAAAGAAGAATACATGAGTCATTTGTAGGAAAATGGGTAACTTTGAGACCATAATGTTAAATTAAATAAGTCAGACACATGAGCTTAAATAGCAAGTAATTTCTTTTATATAAAAACTCAAAGTACAAATATAATAAAGAGAAAAATAAAAAACAGGTAGTAATATTATAGGTGGTTGTTAGTTAGAAATATTATAGGCAGTCAGACAAAGCTAGATCCTCAAAAGAATCAGTGCAGATGAGAACACATTGCAATTATGGATGGAAGTACATCTGTCAAAGCTTAGGCCTCGAGATAAAGATGGAATGACCAGGCCTACATTTCTCCCAGAAGGATGGCTATAATAGGTATCACCTGGCCCAGTAAAGTCCAGAGACATATCAGTCATCCAGGTGGGTGACCAGAAACTCTGGATCTATCCTTTTCTAAAAATATATTTGTTCTTTCCATATACCTTTGCTACATGACATACTTTCTTATTATACCAAAATTAGCAAAGCTGCTACAGTGGTAATCTTATAGTTGATTATAGTTTGACCCATGTTGCACTCACCTGGTAATATTTTACCAGTCATGATTTTTATCTGTGAAATATTCTTAGAGAAATGACCTCTTTGGCAACTTTTGTCTCTTGGAAGCTCTCTCTCAATAAATCTTTTGTATGGTAAAGCTCCAGTGTTCCTTGGGATTCATTCTTTGATTTCAGAGGCCATTAATTTGGCATATTTGACATCTAGCAGATTGGGAGTTATATTTCTCCTATATGAATAGGAAAAGGGAGAGAAAATTTTGCAAAAGGGAAAAGCACCCAGAAAACAAGTGAGAGTTCAGGAGGGAGGAGAAGGAATTATTCAAAGAATTAAGATGTGTTATGTGCCTGTACCAACTCCCCACAATGAATCATTACACATAGCAAACACATACTAACAAAATGAAAACTTAAAAAGAGAAAAAAGAAGAGAGTCAGAAAAAGTGAGAGAACAAATACTCAAATAATAAAACTAAAGAAAGTGGGTCAAAATGTTAACAGTAATTGGAAGTAAGTAAAGAGTATATGTGTGTTATATGTATCGTTTTTATTAATCTAGCTTTATTATAGGTTTGAAATGATCCTCAAATACAAAGCAAAAAGAAAAAGAAAAAAATGGTAAGTTTCTTCAGAGCACTTAAGTAGGTCAGGGCTAGAGATACTATGAGAACATTTACAACGTATGGTGAATTTGAAGTTGTTGTGTGTTCCTTCCTCAACATGACAACCAAAAGACATCAAGTAAGAATGGAAATGTAATCAGAGTAGAGTATTGTGCACTGGAGAGAATGACATTTACATGGTCCTATATTAACAGGCCCTGAAAAACAGAACTGATTTTCCCGTTAGAGAGAAGTGACTTTCAGAGGCCTCGGGCACAGATAGCTTCCCCTAGCACCATTGGCCCTAAAGAAATGGCAGGGTATATACATGCCAGCCCTGACTTCTTTGCACAAGAAAGAGAAGAATGAGCTGAAAGCTACCAAAAATGATAAAGCAAGTGTGTAGGTCTGCATTATCTCTTTGTGTGCCACTTCCCTTTGTTCCTTAGTATTAAGATCCTTGCCCACCTGTAACTGAGAGATGGTGATTTGAGGCAAATGGGACACTTAATCTCCTCAGAACTAACTTTGAAGAAATCCTTTATCCTCAAATATGTGGCTTCCTTTATTTGGTCAGTGGTGAGCAGGTGAACTGAATCATGTGAACCTAAGTGGCAGATATAACAATGCAATATCTGAATAGTGATGCAGGGCACCACTCATGATGCAACCCACCCAAGAAATGACAAAGTTGGGATTGAAAACTCAGTATCTCTGAGAGCGACACAGTGGAACACCATGTTGCCATGTACTTTGCAAGTGTAAGGTGCAGCACTCTGGGAAGCCAAGGCAAGAGGACCACAAGTTGGAGCTCAGCCTGGGTAATTTAGTAACTTAGTGAGACCTTGTCTCAAAATAAAAAATGGTTAGGGATGTAGTTCAGCACAGAAACCTGAGTTCAGTCCCAAGTGTTATCAGCTTCTGGGGTACTAAAGTCTCTGCTTAGAGACGGTTTCTAGGTCTTTTTTGTCTTAACCAAAGAATTGAATGAAACAAGTGAGACTGTGTCAAAGTTTCACATTTATTAGAAATAGGAAAAATAAAAAGAAGGGTAAGGTAATGAAACAGAGTGCCTAGCTAGAACAAGGGCAACCCCTCTGCTGGGATGTCTTGAGTTGCAGCTTCCCTTTGACAGGCCCTGGAGGTGTGGATCTTGAGAACGCAAGCACAATCACTGTGGCGTCTTGGCTGATATCCACAAAAGCTTACCTCCTCAGCTCTTCCTCCCTCCCACTCCAGGAGTGGCCTCATCCAGGCCTGCATCCTCATGTCTTGTGGTACAAGTAAAAATCTTTCAAAACTGTAACTAGTTATGAGCATAGGATAGATACATATTCATATTCTGGTTGCAAGACGGACTGGAAAATTTAAATCCAGCTTCTACTTTATGAAGATGGCATGAAGGTTTCTCAAATACATAAAATGTATCTAAAGTTCATGTTTGACCACCAACTGGACCAAGTTTTACTGCAGTCATAATGTCTTTCCTCTGGAAAATAAGAATGAATATTCTATAGTATAAATTTATTTTTTAAAATGTGTGCACTCTTTATTGAGTCCTTCCATCCTGAGTGTCATGGGAAGCCAGTGAAGGGTCTTTAGTGGAGAAATAACTCTTCACGCTATCTATATCAAAAGAATATACTGGAAGAAAAAATAAACAATGTGCACTTTCATATATCTCACCACACCAACACGTTTGATGATTTTGTCATGTTTGCAGTGGTCATTTGTTCTTTGGGAAGTCACAGGTTTTATGTCTCTGATAGTGGTGGTGTGAGTGATTGAAAGACACACATTACTGAGATTAAGGAAGTCTATGCTGTTTGGCAAAACTGCTTCCCACACCAGTCATTTTGCTTTACAATATATATCCAAGTTTCCCTTGTTTTTTCTACCATTAAAATATGACCTTGACCAAATGAGCTAGATTCTGAGCAGATGCAATTTATGGCTTAGGTTGAGAGCTCCAGATACAAAAGCTTATGTAAGTTTTAAGAATGAACTGAGATAATTGTGAAAGAAAGCTCTCATTGGAGGATCCACAAAACCAGGAACAAAGCTCTAGGCTGTGTAATCACGAGGGGCTTATACAAACCTCTTAGAGGAGGTTTATGCTCATACACACCCAATTTCCTTTTTGGAAGAGGTTTTTCCTTTCCACTAAGTCAGTGTTTACCAGAGCTTGGCAAAGCATGAGCCTGTTGTCTGGAAGATGAGTAGGCTTTAAAATTCAACCTATTCTTTAAAGGAGAAAATAGCTCTTAAGCTGCATTAATGTGGCCTGCCACAGGCAGCAGAGGCGGGACTCTTACGAAGGCGCTGGCCAGCACCTTGTTATCTGCCTCCTGCAGATGACGCTTGCCTCTGTGTGTGCCAGGTCTCAGTGTATATTTGTGAGCGAGGTAACACCATCCAGGCTCTAATTCTGAACGAGATGGAAAATGTACACAGGGAAGCCTCTAGTGCTTGTGTCTAAGTCATGGGGCAAAGTTCTTTTCTTGTTCTGGCAGCATCAGAAGAAAGGGGTTATACTGGGTGTGGACATGATGTCATTCTGTTTTAAATACAAAAATATTGATCCTTTTAATAAAGATTGGGAATTGATTTGTTTGTCTATAAATCTGAAATCTAATCATTTGTGTCTCGAGATCAAGATCTATGACAAATTGTCAATCTCCCAGCCAGTCCAGGCTGCAAGTGTCATGTGTCCCGGAAGCTTGAATTGATCACAAAGCTTCTGTTGCAGCAACAGTTCCTCTCTCTTTCCCACAACTCGGGATGTGAACTAGATATGAGCTGGGCCATGCTGCCCTGGCTTCTTCATCTGCACATGACAACCTTAAGGAAAACAGATCAATAAGAAATAGCTTATTTGAAACAAATTATAGCACAAGATAAAAAGTGTATGGTGCCTGATCCTCTTTCTCTGCCAAAAGTTAGTTTAAAAAGATCTCTAAGGCTATCAAAGAGATGGGAGTTATTTGAGCGGAATCCAAGGAAAACATTTAGAATTATTTTATAGTACTTTTCCACCTTGTCACCTTTTGCCTCTCACTTGTTACTTTCTATATCTTGTCTCTTACTTGTCTAGGAACTACCCCATTCCCTCTTTTTTCTCTCTTGAAGTGACTGGGCCCTCCCAGCAGAGGCAGCTGTTGTAGTGTCTGTGAGCTCAGGGCTCAGGGTGGAGTGCAGGGCAGCAGGCTGCTAGCTCTCTCTCCAGGGCATTTCTTCATGAAGAGTCCCATTGCAGCTAGGGACACCCTGAATCCACTTATTATGCCTACAGAGCTGTCCTCCCCTCCCAGTATTGCAGATGAGAGGACACAGGGCCTGGGCGGGGATGGGAGGAACGTGGACACATGCTATGTATCAGCTTTCTCCCTCTCCCTGCTGCTGAACCACTACATGCCTATCCCACATATGTCTCCCCTGCCCATGGGAAGGGAGAGGAAATGGGGAGAAGGGGGGAGGATAAGAATTGGATGGGAAGGAGGCAGATGGGGTGGGGAAACACAGAGAGTGGTTATGGGAGTACAGTTCTTGTGTGACACAGTGCCCCAGGTACAGCCTAGCACAGGATCACCTCTGATGAGGCCCAGCCTGGGACCCAGCACTGTCCCAGAAGGGAGAGACCCAGTGTGTATGTGGGACAACCTCGGGGTTATGGTTGGAGGAGAAATGTGGTGCCTTCTCTGAGTTCTGGGGGCCATCCCTGGGTCTCCTGGGCTGTGAAGTGTGAGGAGGCAGTGATGTCCTTTACAACTGGGGGCTCAGAGATGGGAAGAAAAGTGTTCAGCTTAGGGCCCACCAGGTGTTTGCTTCTTGTTTTGTTCTGGTTTTTTGACAGCTAAGTTTAAAAGAGAATTATAGTGACTACACTCAGTAGGTGTTACCTGGAGTTGTCTGTGTCCTCTCTACATCCCCTCCATTCCTTTAACCCGCAATCCTGGAGAAAGCAAGGCTAAGAGACCTGGAGACCCCCACACTGACACACTGACACCTGAAGCCAGTACCCTCCTGAATCCTCTTTTGTGTCCCCTTCTGTGTCCCTCCCTGTATCCCTTTGTCCCCTACTATGTCCCCTCTTAGGCCCCCCCAGGCCCCCTGCCAGGTACCCTCTGGTGTCTCCTACTATATCTTCCTGTGTTCTTTCCTGGGTCCCCTCTCAGATCCCTTCTGTGTCCTTTTCTGGGTCCTCATGTCCCTATTGTGTCCCCTCTGTGTCCCTGCAGCCAGCACATGCATCCTGGCATCATGGTATGCACTTAATTGATTCACAGGTGGTTGGGGAGTCTAGAGTCACCTGAGTCCTCCTCACTAGGCATCCACCATCTGGTCCCTGGGTTCATATAGCTGTGGTGCTCCTTCACCTCCTGTGTCAACCCCATAGTTAGCACAGTGGCTCCATGGCAGATGTCTAACAGGAGAGCTCCAGGGATGGTGGATATGGATCTGCTGTCTGCAGTGGAAACTAGCATCCTCCCTGTATAGTCTCTTCCCCAACAGACCACAACTTCTCATGCTGTCCCCTCCCCCAAGGTCCACAGTGTCTTGGGGACTTACCATGCAATCCTAGCCTCCTGCACTATTATCTCAACTGTTCGTTCCTCCTTTGCCATACCCAACAGCTGCAGTTTCCCAAGTAAGCTGTTCATGGTGCCCTCTGTGTGGGTCTTGGCCTAAGATGTCCCCTGTCCAGAACCTGCCCTATATTCTGGGGCAGGTACTGACACCTGAGGCCAGTACCTTACTGAATCCTCTCTTGTGTCCCTCCCTGTATCCCTTTGTCCCCTACTATGTCCCTCTTAGGCCCCCTCTTATGTCCTGTCACTATAATTCTCTTTTTAAATGAGCTGTCAAAAAACAAGAAGTATGCAAGAAGGGACCCAGGAGAGAACACAGGACCTTGCAGAGTGGCACTGGTTCTCCTGCCATCTTCTCCTCCTCAAGATCCTTGCCACAGCTGCCCTCCACTGTCTCAGCAACAGGACCTCTCTGCTTATCTATTCTAGAGCACACACCACTGTGCTGCAATTGCCGGTTAATTGCTCATCTTACCAACAAGATGCAAGTTTCTTGAGTGTAGAAACCATGATATGTGTAAGAATAGTCTTGACTTTAATTTACATGGAAAATGATAGAGAATCACACTTTTATTCTTGGCCATCACTATAATTCTCTTTTTAACTGAGCTGTCAAAAAAACAGAACAAAACAAGAAACAAACACCTGGAAGTCTCCTCTCCAGGCAGGATTATTACCATACACACACAAGGAACTTCCCTACCCTGGGCTTCCCCCTGAAAACTTGATGTCCTGTCAAATTTTGTCCATGGATCTGAGGACTCAGCTTAGCAGTCTTCTCAGATCACCCTCCAAGAAGCACACACAGTTACTATCTTCTGCATACCACCTCCCAGCACACACACACACACAGACACCCCTCCACACACCCCTAATTCCTGACATGCAGCCAAGTGCCTGAGATCTTGTCCCATGTCTACTGACACCTGGGTGTGTATCCCTTCAGCCACTCTGAAAACCTCTCCAAGCTTTACTTTTTAGTAAAATGGGGAGAAGCATACAGACTCCTCAGAGCCATTGTGTAGCTTGAATAAGATGCTGAGGAGAAAATACACAGCTCAGTGCATAGAGTGTGTCAGAGCTCATGTATGGTTGCTGTTATTGACTCACAAGACACACGTTTGGCAGATGCCACCAGTAAGACCATTGACTGCTTGTGTTGCAGAAAACAGACGAAACGTAGGGAAAATGGCATCGAGAAGGTTGAGAAGTTTATTACACTGGTGGGCTTCTGACTAGGATTTCTTCAGAAGAGTAAGAGCCCTGCCCAGAGGTCATTCAAAGTTTTTAAAGGGAAATTGAGCAGGGAGGTACAAAGGCAAATTTGGTGCCTGTGATTGGAGGGATGAGTAACTTCCTGGGTGGCTGAAGGAGTTTAAATGTTTCAGGTTACATCACATCACAAGGCTATCCTTTATAAAAAGCAAGGGTTATTTGAGGAAGAAATGTTCTGTTACATTATAAGTTACATTACAAGGCCATCGGCACTAGTTACACAAAGGCAGTAAAGACGGGGGTTACACAAAGGAACATTTGAAGTCACATTATAAAGCCACCTGTTAGACAAGGTTGCACAAAGAAAAGAATGTTCTGTTACCAAGTTTGTCCACACACATCCGCTTGGTCTTGTTGAGCTTTCTGACTGGCTTCCATCTAAAATTTTAAATTTCCTTTCACTTGTTCCCTGCAATATGGTTGGGCATGGCTCCTCTCGGGAACAACTGGGCGAGTCAGTCCACCTCACCAAGCTCCAGCTTCCTTGTCTGTAAAGTGAGGATATGACATAACTGGGAGCATTGCATATCTAAATGCCTTCCTCAGAAATTTTTATTGGTCCATGTTTGCAGCATGTAATAATGACTTTCCTCATGGAAGCTGGTATGTGTGCATAACACTTCTTTTTTTTAATGTTCCCTTCTCCATTCTCTACTCTCTCCCTCATCTCTTAGTCCCTTTCTCATTTTGAGTGCCTTTCTAACAATAGAGCTCAAAACAACCTGAGCTGACATTAAAGGTCTGTTTTAAGGTAATGTATACAAGAAGAGGCATGTTTGGTTCCTCCTTCACTTTGAAGATGTTGACGTTGAGACTGGTGTGACTTTGTAATTACATGGAGACACTGCACTTCATACATACCACCCAGAGTTTCTGAATTGAACAAAGGGAGAGGTAGAGCAGAGGCACACACACACACACGTGTGTGTGTGTGTGTGTGTGTGTGTGGTGAGAGGTACAGACAGAGACCATTTTTCCACCAGTAGAAACTTGGCCTTGATTGGACTTATAAAAAGGGATACTTTGCTTTTGAAATCATTTTCAATAGTCACAACTAAAAGTAAATAAACTACCATTTTGTTAATTATGATCTAGAAGAAATCCAATTACTAAAAAGGGTAGGAAAATGGGAAGCAAATGGCTGGCTGGGGACCTGGCAGCAGCATGTATTTTGTTGCTCTCCACTGAGCCCTAGTTGATTGGAGATGGGAAGACTGAGGTTCCTGTCACTTCAGTTGCACTCAGGGATCTGTCACCTTTTGTATCCCCCTGCACTATTGAAAATTATAGAATTAAAAAACTATTTCAAAAGTCTTTCTCATACTGTAATGTAGACTTCATCACTTGAGCTATCCAAACCTCCTAGGAAGCTGCAGCAGGGACATCCATCCCCTTTTCATCCTGGTGCTCCCTGGTGCCCATCTGGCTGAAGCTCAGGGTTTGGGAGGCTGGGAGTGGAGAATTGGGCAGCGACTCCGCCATGCTGTCACGGGATGGCGCCACTTGCAACTCTTCAGTGGGGCCCCTGTGTCCCCACTCAGGACGCCAGGAGGGCTAGTCCTCAGGCTTCTCCCCAAGTGTGTCAAGGCTAGATGTGGGTGTTCTGTCTGTGCAGGTGTTGCTTCCTCTTTAGCTGACTGATACCCAGGCCAGAGAGGCACTCAAAGGTGTGAACAAGGCCCTTTGGTACTTCCGCCTTGACCTTGACTGGCCTCTCTCCAGCTCAGACTCAATTTCCAGGGAGAATTTCAGTCCCTGGTGTGCAGTCTGGGATCTGCAGCTGCTCTGCCTCTTTTATGTACTGTGACCTCAGCCCAGGTTCCCCTGCCAACACCACAGCCTCAGCTCTACAGTGGCAACTGGGCATGGAAAATCCAATCTCAGAAGGCAGCTGCAAGAATAAGATGAGCTAACACTCACAGGTGCCAGGCACAGGTTTTCTTCGTTTCCTTTCCTTTTTTTTTCTTTGTTTTTGGTTTTATTTGTGGTACTGGAAATGGAATTTAGGGGCTTCACACAGAGCCACATTCCCAGCCTTTTTTGAAAACTTTTGTTTTAAGACACGGTCTCAAAAAGTAGCTAAATTCTCGGCATGAGGTCAACCATGCAATCCCCCTGCCTCTGTCTCTCAGAGTGCTAAGACTACAGGCACGCAACACTGCAACCGTTGCCTTAAAATTTAATAAGGGGTTCTTTCTCAATTTTTAAAAATTTAATTTTCACCTAATTTCATGTATTTATAGGGTACAGCCTGATAATTTCATACAGACTGTACAACTGTGTAACAGTAGATCAGTATAGGCTATTTCGCTTTGGAAGCCTTCGGCCTCCTCTCCATCACCTATTTAGATATACACAATTAACTGCCCTCAACTGTGTTTACCTTATGAGTGCTGCAGGGTCATTCTTCTACATCTGCACCCGGTCCCTGTAACTGGAGGTGTGGTTCCTTTTCTGAAGACAGATAGTACCCACCTTACCAGTCTCCAGACCTCTCTGAGTGAAGAACATGGTGACCCAGCTTGGCATATGGATGGAGATTTCTATAGGAATTGGAGGTGCCAAGGCTTCAACCTCTACCCCCATTCATTCAACAGGACCAGCATGTTAAACTGAAAACAGATCTCCTCCCTGCCCAGCTTCAGAGCCCACTGTGGGTGGGATGCTTCCTCCACCTGGAGAAAATTGTGACAGCATTGACCTCAGTCTGCACCTTGAGCTACCATCCAAGACACAAGTCCTTGGGCACTCACAGAGCCCAGGGCTCCTGGTACTAGCAGGCAGCAGGGTATGGGTCCAGCTCCAGGTAGCAGGGGGAGCAGTCTAATCCTGATCCTCAAAACCTGGAGAAAAATTCAGCCTCTGGGCTACTTCGCACTTTTGTGATTTCTTCTGGAAAACTGTAGTTCACTAAGAAGAGGAAGAGGAGAGAGAGGGAATAGACACTAATACTATGGCAAGTGGTGTGCACAGGTACTACTAGGAGCAACACCCTGGGCTCAGTGTTCACACAGGATGGGTAATAATATCAATATGCCATTTGAGATGAGGAAACTTAGTCACAGTGAGGCCTAGAGTCTTCCCCAAGGCCACACAGCTGTTGACTGGAAGAGGTGGGATTTGAACCCAAACTGTGTGGTTCCAAAGTCCGAATTCTAAACTAGGAGAGACAGCTCACATTTACACTTTTGATTTGTCCTCTTCAATCCAAGAGATAGGTGACTGTATCAGTGTGTTGATTACCAGTGCTTTCTAGTAGAGGGAGAGGAGTGAGGAGAGGAGAGGAGAGGAGAGGAGAGGAGAGGAGAGGAGAGGAGAGGAGAGGAGAGGAGGAGAGGGGGGAAGAGGAGAGAGCTGAGGAAAGGAGAGGAGAGGAATGGAAGATGGGAGGTGGGGGAGGGAAGGAAAGTAAAAGGAGGGGAAGGGGGAATGTGCTGCCTTCACAGGTGATGCTCTGGCACTCACCTTGGCTGACATTCAGGGTCTTGTGTTCTCTCTGATGAGCCTGTACTATGGGCAGTAAAAGGTATGACTCAGACTGCTGCTGTTTCCTGCAGACTCCTTCCTCCTTATGGCCTTCAAATCCTCCAGGAAGGACCCAAGCATGGGAAAACCACATTGCTGTCACTTGGTATCCTGGTGCCCTTTACCCCAGGTACATTCAGACTGGAGTAGGACACTTTTCGGAGGCAAGACTGAAGGACAGCAGACACAGAAAGATCATGTTTACCACTGAATGGGAGCCACCTTGGGCCCTCTGGGTTTATTTTCATTGAAACAGAAACTTTTAGACCATGTGATCCCAAAGCTATCTCTGGAGATTGATGTTGTATGGAATAACAAGCATAAGTGAGCCTAAAATCTCAGTCTTGATGTAGTGGCCAGGGACTTCAGCCTGAAGGAATGGCTATCTAGTATCTGGTTTCCCCCTCAGCACTGTTGGCTTTAGACTCCGTGATTCTGTGCCACAGGCTACCCTGGAAATGAAGTCTATTTACACACATTCCCAGTGAGTTTTGCTTTGACCAGTGACGGAAGCCCTGGAGTTGTGATGAGATACCTGTTAATCATGGGAATGTAGACCTTAGCCCATCAGAGGGATATCGATAATGGGGTTGATGGAATAGTAAGAGGTTCTCAAGGGTTGTTATGTCCTGACCCATAGCTTAGAATAGCTTAAACTATTCTAAGCATTCAAATGCATTATTGTTTCAGGATAACAATGTGAATTTGGTGTGTGAACCATTTCATAAAAGAAGAAACAGATTTAGTAACTTTAGCAAGGTGACGAACACTCATGAGCAGGGAGTGGGGACAGCACCTCAAGTGTCTGGCTTGGGTGCTCATATTATCCACCTTCTTTAAGGTGACATAGAAGATGTGACAGATTACTGTTGTGTCAACCTGAATAGGAAATCCTCTGGTGATTGGCTAACTCAGTTCTGGATATCTGGATGGTAGACTTGCTGGAGAAGGAGGACCTGCCTTGTGTGTGGGTGGCACCAACCAATAGGCTTGTAGCCTGATGGGATGAAATGGAAATGAAGGAGGAAATCTCATTTTTGTTTCTTTGGAGGAGCTCCCATCTTCACCATCTCCTTTGGATATCTTCTCCAGGCTTCCAACACAGAACCATCAGCCTTCCACTGTATAACTTCTGGCTTCCTACCAACAGGACTCTGGAGTAGCACTAGGTCTTCCACCTGGGCTGGATCTTGCAGGTTTTCCAGCTTACTGGCAACCCCTTAGCATCCTTCCACACCTGGCTCTCTAGGTGGTCATTGTAAGCCTACTTTATAAATATGACGGATGTTGTATTCAAGATGTTATCCTGATGAACTCTTAACTTACAGGGATGGCAAGACTCAGCATGTGGGCAGTAGCTGGTCCAGGCCCTTACACTGATGCTACATCAGAAAAGAAGTAAATCAACCAAAGCACTCTGATATTCAGATAGTAATTTTTATGACCAGATTCCCTCAATGAAATAATCATTGGATAAACTTAGACACAAGCTACTTACCTTGTTGCACTGAGGTATAGAAGTGAAAATGACATCTTAGGTTTGTGCAGAATGTTACTGTTGACAGTCTGTCCTCCCATGCCCACTGCATTTTTTTCTCATCCTTCTCAGTATGCCTGGTTCTCCTTTGTGAGGTTCATGGAAGAACCCAAATTGTATAAAGTATAATCTTTCAGTTGGGCAAAACAAATTCAGACCGAAATTTGTCATTTCCAGTCTGGTGACAAGTCAGGGTCCAGCACACAAGTCTACAGCTCTCTGTGGGTAGGATTCTCTTCTGATTCCTATGGAAATGGCTCTCTTCATTTATCTTGTACAACACTGGCCTGGTAAGGTCTTGATAGGGTATCACCCGTATTTCCTGGGATGATTTTCCTTTGTAATACACCATGGTTATTAAAAGAAACCCAATCACAAATTCTTGGCTGTGTAATTCCCAAACATCACAGTGGTGTTTTGAATCTCTGGTTTTGGGGGAAGGACCTGGATGATGAAATCAGTTCTAACTCCCCTTTACAAAGTTTGTAACCTTAAGTAGGTTTTTAATCCTGTTTGACTTTCATTTCCCTCATCCTTCATGAACACAATTGCATGTGCCTGTTGCATTGCTGCAGGTATGGAGTGATACTCTGTAGTATGGACAGTGCCTGGAGGTTGGGCTCAGGCAGTATGATTCTTTTCCATCCTTATGGGATGTACATTCCAATCCACTTCCAGTCTCTGAAACTGCCTTCCCACATAGTAACTAATAACAGTGGAAAACAATCTGTCTCCCTAGCTCACAGTCCATCTGGGATGAAGCCATTCCTCTTTAAATCAGGACTAATCAACAGGCCTCATGACCCAGCCCTGTACTGCCATGAGCTTGTAGGAACAGATGGAAAATGGACTAGGCAGATGGAAAAACCTCCATTTTCCTTCAGGAATTATTTATTTATGAAGTTGGAACCACTTGGAATGAATATTTTGAGTTAGGGGGATGAAATATTGTTAAGACTCACAACAGGGCTATGGAATTAACCAATGCATGGTGATTACCCAAGTCATTGTGTGCAGGAAGAAGGAATAACAGGGTTTTTCAAAATGTTCTGGACGTATAAATTATTTGCCCATGTGTCAGCAACTCCCTTGGAGCTGTCCTGCTGATGAATTCATCCCCACAAACCTTTCTTGAGTTCTCACTGCAAGCTCCATGTTGGTTTCAGGTTTTCATGAACATGAATATTGTGACACACATAGCTGCCATGTGAGACCCACTCCCTGGTAGACTCTGTGTAATGCAGTCATGTCTTCTGTACAGCATCATGATAATCCTGCAGATGAAGAAGATGAAATTCAATGATATTAAGTTATTCTGCCAAGTGGCACAATCAGCATGTTACAAGATTTTCTCTGCCTCTGTCTTTGTGTCATTACCCTGTTTCTCAAGTGGCCCTGAGCAAGGAGAACTTTCCTCCAGCCACATCACATCATCTGTCCTGTGACTCTGAAGGGCATGAAGGGGACTCCAAGATCAGGTCCTGCTTTGCACCATTCTCTTCTGGCACATTGTGCATATGTGTGGAGCCCTAGTTCAAATTCCCAGAGCAGAGTGAATTAGAATCCAAGGAGCTTCACTTGTTTCACACATAAAATTTATCTATGCCACCAAAGGCCTTCAATCCTCCATCTGGCCAGTAGTCTTTCTTTTGCCTAGTCATGGCTCAGTCAAGGACAAGAAGCTTTCTCTGACAACTTTGGCAGTCACACTCTTGCTGGGCTTTCATGGCCCTCTGCAGTGGCCTCACATCTTAGTTTTCTTCTCGTCTGGCACTGACATTCAACCTGCAGTGCCTGCCTGTACCAGCTGACCTTGAGCTCTGTTCTTGCAAGGGGAGGGACATATATTTTTACTGGAGAGAGATGCTCCCAACAGCTTGGTTTCAATATTGGAAGGAAGCTGAAGTAGTCAGTGGTATTTGGGTTCAACCATTACCATAGACTGGGCATATCTTTGGAAATCCACTTATACTATTTATAGAGGTTTGACACAGGTAATTAGTAAAGACTTAATAGGAAAAGGAGAGAGATATCAGGCTGAACTCCTTTTTTTCCAATCCAACACAAGAGGTCCAGGTAGACGCTACAGAAGAAAGCTGTCTTCAGATAGTGACTAGTCCCCTTGGCTCAGCCTGGTGTGGGGTCATCACAGACTTTGGAGCTGGGCAGATCTGTGGTGAAACCATAACTATTGCATTCTTTTTCTGAGTTTCACCTTATCTTGTGGATATAATTCCCACCTCTGAAGGCAGTGGGTGGCATTAGATGGGATCACAGAACCTAGCTACAAGCTGTGATTGATACTGGTAATTCATTTTTCCTTCCCTTAGATTCAGTGACCTTGGTTAGAAGTAACAGGAAACAATCCCAAAAGTTGCACAGTATGTAACCACAGATAGGATGAAGCTCCTTGAACCCTGTCTCATGACTCTGAGAAGGGGCAGACCTGTGCTAGAAGTTAGATAGCAAGCCAGAGTACACAGGGACTTCCCGAGATGGCAAGGAATGGCCACAAAGGGAGAAGAAGGGCTCCATCCTCATGACTGTCTCTAACTCCTTCTGCAGCCTTAAGAGTCAGGGCACTGCTCTGAGTGTTAGCAACCTCATGTGCAAATAGTTACTGCTAACCTTTCATACAACCTATTTTGGTCATTCTGTGTTGTTCTAAGGGCAGAGGGAATACCTTAGGTAAGGTTAAAATGAGTGTCTTGTCAGGAAGGTAGTAGACTGCTCAAGCTCACACAAATGGGAGTGTCAGCTCACTGCTCAGACCCCATCTACCTCTCCCGGTGCCCTCTCCACCCTCAAAGCTGAGCCCAGGGAAATATGGGGCACACAGAATTGATTCAAAGGCTCCCATAGTCTGCTGCTGGCCTACAAGTCTGCCTCACATAGACATAACCCAAGAAATTTCTGCTAGAAGAGCCTGCTTGAGGCCATACACACCAGCTTTGCCCTGAAGACTTCATCAGAAGTTCACAGTGACATAGCCACAGGGAGTATGCAAAATGCCACTTATCTGAGGAAAAAGGAGAAAAAAAACAGATTTTTCACCAGTAAACTAGGAAATCCCAGCATTGAGGTCACTATGGGTTTCTGAAGCATAATGGCTTCATAGCATGTTTCTATTTGTGTACAGTGGTTTGCTCATGAAACTTCTATTGTCACTTTGCTACCCAAGGTTTTCTCTACAACTTATATTAAATTTTCATTCTTAAAATATCAATGCAGAGAAAAATCAGAGAATTTATGTTAGCAGTGTGAAAGTCCTGTAAATGACCACACACTCTCTCTCTCTCTCTCTCGCTCATTCACACTCATGTTCTTCTTTAAAAACACTAATCACTTGCCTTCCCTGGATGGTGCCTGCTTGCCCTGGGGCCTTCAGTACCAGTCTTGTTAGGGAAGGTTAGTGACTGATGGGTTCTGAGTCAGAATCTCCTTCACTTTCATTTCTTTGTAGTGATTTACATCACTAACTACCCTGCTTTATTGCTTGCTGCCTAACCATCTTCACTTTTCCCTGATTGTATTTGGATTTGAGCTCAATATCTGCTCCCTTGTGCATATCTCCACTGTAATATTCCTGTACTTGCCATGATAGTTCTGAATAAGGTCTGCCTTACTAGTTAAACAAGTATCAGTGTATTTTCCCTTAGTACAAAGACATTTTGGGGTGAAACAGTAGAGAATTCTAGACAGCAAATGATTTAAAATAAATTGTCACTTGATATAGAGGATCAAATATATCTCAAAATTTGCTCTAGCTGTAATGATAGTCTGGTCTTTCTGTGCTGTTCACACAGACCAATGTTTAATTTTTTTTATACTTTCTGAATGCTCGGTGACAAAAAAAGGGACACAAGTAAGACATATCTACCCAACATGCAAACAATTGTCCAAATGGAATTGTTCTCAGTGGGGAGCAGTACACTTTCAAACAAGTACAATGACTTTCATTTTATGGATGTAGATTTTAAGGGAGGTTAAGCACCTTCTCAACCTACCACCTATTAATTCAATGCTAGATTATGACTGTTTGGAAAGAGTTCTTTTTCTGTTCTGTCTGTGGCTGGTGATGATGGTAACTGTGACTGAAGTCATGATCTGGCCATGGGTACCTACCCACCTTCATGAAGCATTCATCCAGTCAATACCAAGAGAACAGATTACACCCCACCTGCACTCACATGGCTCCATGGAGACCTTTTATGCTACACTCCATCTCAAAGGCATCATCTCCCTCTGTGAAACTCATTAGCACCAAGGTCAAGAACCAGCAACTGTACTGGATGCTGTACATGTAGAATTCAGCAGAGGCAAGGTAAAATTGTGATTGAGAGAACCTTTAGTCTGATGACCCCAACTTGGTGTTTCCTCAGACAGCCTCTCCATCCCCCTTACCTGCAGAGAAGAAGGTACGTGGTTTCCTTTGGCCAGATGATCTCTTTTCTCTGGAAAATTATTAACAAATACAACTCAGTAGCTTTCTCACCATCTGTATCATACAACCTCTGTTCCTCATCTGCAAAACAGAGGTTTAGATCCTGTCCCATTAAATTGTCAAAGAGGAATGAAATAAATTATGTCAAGTTCCTGGCACACACTTGTTGCCCAATGAATTAAGTTCTTTGACCTAATATTTTAATTTTCTTTACTTGGGATTTCAGTAGCCACATCTGTTTGCTTAGTCCTCTAACCTAAAAGGCAGTGAGCAAGTCACTATGGTTTCTAGGAAGATACGAAGCAGTCAGTCTGCTTCAAGATGCATTTTATGGACAACTAAAAGCTTATAAAAACTAAAGCATTATTTTAGTGAATATAAATGGTATTATTTATGAAGTTTTTTCATAGATTTCACGAGCCAGCCTACTATATAAATGGATAAAGGAGGATGTTCAAGGGCTTTCTGATTGCTTTTCCCCTTGACCTAACTCAGTCATCTTGTCTCTCACCCTGATTTAAATATCAGAAATAGTGCAGCTGGGAACACCACCTTGTTATTTAAGCTCCAGGCTGGTGTTCCTTCAGTAAGCCTGTGGCCACCAGTATGTGTGATGTGTATATAACTGTTTTGTGAGAAGAGCAGAATTAGGACAAGCAAGTTTTAGACAAAGAACTGTGGGAACTGGTAGAAATTTCCCCTGGTCTTCCTGCTCCAAGAGAACAAAGGATATTATCTATTCCCAGAATCCTCTGTCTAAAGAATCATCCCTCAAAATTGTTACCCAGGACTCTTGGAAATATTCCTGAAGGCAGTATCACATTGTCTAGTTTTGTATGGTTGAGGATATTGAACTCATTTGGAAAGCCTCACTTGGAATTAGTCTTATGCTTAGTATTAAGATAATGTTAATACATTTACTTGTAAACTTCCTAGAATAGTGACCAGGGAAAGGGGTTACTTTACAAAGTTGAGTGTTTAGTCCTACTGTGCACAAGGCATTTTTAAGGAGTTGACAATTTCTAGCATAATTTTTATTATATCAATTAATGGGGTTTGCAAAACAAGATAAATAATATGGAAAAATATCAAACATATCATATTGATAATAAACTTTATTAGAATAAAAGAAAACTTTAAGTAATTGGATTTTTGCCACATCAGAGAAGAAAGTCTGGTTTATCATGCATCTTGAAAGGTCATGAGTGAGATCCACAGCCAAAGTCCAAGTACACCTCAGAAGCATCCTGGATAGCTACAACGTCTCAACCTGCCAGGCCTTTACCACCATGCCCAGGCCGGAAAAAAACATGCAATGCATCTGGGAAAGGGGGAGGCAGAGAAACATCTGTTCTCACCACAGAGGCTGGTATCATAGCTCTTTCAAGTACAATAGTGCTGACTCCAACAAAAGACTTTCTCCAGGAAGGAATCTTCTTTTCGCAAAGCCTGGTTGATTTTCTGAGAGCTCAGGGACAGGTTGTAAATGAGATTGTAGTTGTAAATGAGGCGTCTGGCTCATTCCTTCTCCAGAGTTCTTGTGATTGCATAGAATGGATAGAAGGACTTTTAAAGAGGAAAGGGGAGAGCAGAGAAAATATCTTAGCTTGAGTGACTTCTGGGTAGGCACTAAATACTAATATTTTGAAATGTCGAGCTTTTTAAAAACTGATATTTTGATATCTTCAAAATATTTATAGCCCTGAATATGTGTCATAGATTTCAGGAATGACTTTTAGGTGATTTGATGGTAAACAGGAGGAGATAAAGTCTAACAAAATCTGTAGATAAGTTCTAAAGCAATTTTATCTTGGGTTTTTTGTTAGTTGGTTCATTGATTGGATTTTTTATTTGTTTGATTATTTTGTGATCAGATAACTTTTAAAGCCAAATTTTGAAAGAGGTGAAGTATATGCTAAAAATAATTTCTGAATATTCTGGCTTATTTTTATCTTACTAATCTACCCAAATATGTTCCTAAACACTCAGAGTTTGAACAGCTCATTTTAAATTTATTTTTGGATATTTATTTACTGTGACTCTCTAGCTTGCTATATGACTCACAGATGAATTGTCTAAGCATCTGAACCTGTGTAACAGGACAAGTAACATAATCTGGTACCAACATGTTTTTATGCCAGTGCCAATACGCTTATGATAGTATTCTTTCTGCATTAAGGTGAGGCCACTTCCAATAGTTGCCAAAGGGTTTTAAGTACAGATTACAGCATCACTAAAGATCAGTAACCCATGCCTGATCTCCTACTCGTGTGCTTATATGTGTGTGAATGTAGAGGATTTAGAGAAGTGTGCTGTTGCCTCAGGAAGCTCCCATGACCCCCACTGGGAAGATAACTCATGCAGAAAATTGACTAGAATGCAATAATAATAACAGTAACGATTGATACTTACCTATACAATTTAATATGTGCCAAGCATTGTTGCAGATTCCTTGCCAGTATTAACTCAGTTAATCCTCTTCTTAGCCCATTTCATTCCAGGCCTGGGTTTTTCAGTCACTTGCCAAAGATAGTATAAGATAAATCCCTGCACTGTGTCCTGGAAAGAGCAGGAAAAGAACACTTCAAGTCCAATCATGTTTCCTGTTTCCTTGATTTATGATAATCTATTTCACAGATGTCAGTGAAACACTTTTCAGATCATACAGAAATGAAAGAAATGTATTGCTCTTATGCTCTCCTTTACCTGTGGAGGCTGTAAGAGTAATTTCAAAATTCTTTAACTCAGAGGCAATGGCTGGATTATTTGGCAGAGAATCATTACTTGTTCACCAAATATGGGCAGCAATGGACATGTGTCATGTAACCCAAGCTGCATTTAAAAGAGTAAGGACTATGGAGAGTGGCCCCCGAGATCCCACCATGGTCATGCTGGAACCCAGAAGGCTGCACAAAGAAGCAATTTGCCTGCCCTCTTAGTGAGAGCCTTCCTCCAGCGTGAGCCAGGAGCAGGCCCAGTAGTGTTTCCTGTGAGCCTACTGGTGCGCACGCTTGGAATCCAATATCCCAGACCTTCACACACACACACACACACACACACACACACACACACATGTTAGCACCTTGGGACAGAGGTCTGAGCATCTCTTGGCAGGATGACTATATGCAATATAGCAAATATGGGGGGGGGTCTCCTCTATCTTCTCTTTGAAAGCAAATGTTGTTTTCAGCTTTGATTCATTATAATTAATTGCTTCACTCTTTTTAATATTCTCTTTTGATTGATTTTATAATGTTCTATCTTTGTTTTGATTTTGCTCTACCTAATTGACTAGATAACTATTGTGAAGATAATGACATATACTATGGTACCTATTACTGTTATCCCGGTAACCTGCTGTTAAGTTCTGTACCAAATTCACTGCACTGTCTCGATTGGCTTTGTTCTGTCTTGTTCTGTTGTATTTCTACTAACTTCAGAATAAAATTTTTTTAAAAAAGAGTAAGGACTATGGAGTACAATGGGTCCACAGAACTGCTCTCAGCAGGTATCCTTAACCAGGGCTACAGGTGGTGGACATCTTTCTGTGACTCATTCTGTTCTCATTTATTTTATCCCACTGCATCCTATCCTTCTATTCCATTAGTTTGGTTTACCTGTTTTCTGTTTATCCTATTGAGATGTCCTTTTCCTCCAAATAAATCTCATTTTAGCAATCATCAAGCATATTTTGAAATCTTCTGGGTTAGAAAGCTGCTCTTAGACCTGCCTAGGTTTGCTCCCATAGGCATTGCCCCTTCTCCTTCCTTCCTCTGAAAATGTAACCATGAGCTTTTGGGTGAGATTGTGACTGGAAGACTTTAGCAAAGTTAAATTAACTTTCTCAGCCTCAGTTTCCTCCAATTTAAAATACAGGCAATCATATTTGTGAAAATCAATAAAAGGAAAAGTATTCAGTACTATGTCTAGTAGCACTAAGCATTCGTAAATGCCAAGTATTATTATTGGGTTATGATAAGGGTATAGTCATTATTTAAAGTCCATAAGAACATTTTTAATATAAAGAAATGATTAAAATATATAGCACTTGATTTATGTTTTAATTAAAAATGATGAGTAATATTAAAAAGTTCTCCTAAGGATTGTATAGTGTTTTAGATCTTCCAAGCTTTGCCACTGTAGTGGCTCCCTAATGAACCTGCTCCACCCACTCTGTGCCATTACAGGCAGCAGGTATGCCAGGTGTGCCTTACATCCATCCTAGCGTAGAATGCCTGCCCTTAGCTAGCCAGAGCTAAAATGAAAGAAGTAAAATGAACCTCTCTGACATCATTTTATTTTAATATTTACAAAGAATTTAAAAATTTGGTCCTTCCTCACATCTGGGGGGTTTGTTTTATTATTGTTAATTTTCATTTCTAGTTGAGGAAACAAACTCAGAGACCTTAAGTGACTAGTTTCAAAAAAAGAGTCTGGACTTGAATATAAATCTTCTGATAAAAAAAAAACCTTCATGTTCTGCTTAAGTAAGTCTTGAGAGCTGGCTGTGTGAGAAGGCAAGTAGAGCTGGATTTGAATTATGGTTCAACTTGCTCCTGCAGATGACTTTACCTTGCGGCTTGAGTTATCCCTGGAGACAAGTGTGCTAACGTAGCAGTATATGACTATTGTGAGATTTCAGTAAGAAGTGGATGCTGAATGCAGGCCCTGCAGATGAAGTCCTGTAAGGCATTTTGCCTCCTAAGTAGTATTTTCTACCAGTTTTTGGTTTACTGAGCAAATTCCAAGTGAACCATTTGCACAGACATTTGTCCCAACTACCCTCCTTTCTTTAAATCACTCGCCTGGTTATTGAGTCATTCCTCACTGCTCCCACTCAAGGCTACTTTCTCAAAAGCCCTCATTAGAAAGTAAGCCTGGTAAGTTCCAAGAAACACTGATTTGATGATGAACAATCTTCCTTCACCCTGGATGAAGAACACCTTGGCCTACATAGTTTCTTGCACATAATAAAGAATAATGATTCATCTGCAGGCAGGGTATGAGTTCTCTGCTCTACATCTAGAAGGGGATCTTAAACGAACAAATTGACCTCAGTTAATCACCCTTCCTCCTTAACAACAGTGGTGGATATTCCCAGACCTAGCTAACAAATTCCTTGGCTGTTGATGAATTAATGGATTTCATGGAAACAGAGAAAACAGGCATAAATAGTGAAGAGGCCATGAGAAAAACTTTTCAGATCTTGTTGGAATCTGCCTCCAAAGTCAACAAAACTGTTTTTCCTCAGAACCATTCAGTTCCTATGAGAAAGATCCCAAACTTTGGGGAGTCTCTTGGCAACTAACTTTATGATTCATCACCCATCATTACAAGTCAGTATTTGTTTCCTCAGGAATGGGTTTTTGTCTACTCAGCTTTTTTTGGTTTTGTTTTACTTTGTTGCCCACTTCTATTCTCACAGTCCTGATATGAATACCGAGACTCGGGGTTACTTAGATAAACTTTTAATCTCCTTTGCTCCAGAATCTCCCCTAAACATCCCTCTTGGTTTTGTTATGTCTTCCTTTGGTTGAGCCTTTGGTGGGTTCTGGGTAGAGGAACTTGCTCCTAGCCCTGGGAATTCACAGTAGGGTCTGTGGCCCATACCGTAACTACCAATTCCCAATCTTTGCAGAAAATGGTTTCAGTCTCAGAATAGCCTGTCCAACTGCCCAAAGTCTTCTTCCCTCATTTTTGAGCTCTAGCCCTTGTCTCCCAGGAGATTCTCTGGTATCCTAGCTCAAAGCGGATGATGGGCTTCCTTTCACCTGTTTTCTCTTTCATTTAACTTTTAAAACTTTTTTTTAAAAATTGACGCATAAGACCAGCCCATATTTATGGAGTACCACGTGGCATTGTAGTAAATATATATTTTGTGTAATGTTCAAATCAGGGCAAGTATATGCATCTATCATTTCTTTGTGATGAAAACATTCAGAACGCTTTCTTGTAGCTATTTTGAGACTTGGTATGCTATCATCGTCTGTCACCTCCCTGTTGTGCAATTTCACACCAGTGGCATTGTCTTGTTGACCTGCAACATAGCACCCATTATCCTTTTCTGACTCTCATTTGTGTCTTCAGTTATAAGACTTTCCACTAATGCTAGGTTTTTCCTTTTGTTTTCTTTTTTTTCTGTCTTTGAGCTATTGCCAGTCTCTGAATTTTACCTAAACTGAGATCCTCAAGGCCAGAGACTATTTCTGATTTTCCCCTTGGTCCAGCCTCTAACACAATGCTGAGCTTGTAACAAATTTTTAATAAATAATTTGAAATTGATCTAGTTGAATCTTTCCCTTAAAATTTTCATTTTTTATTTTTTCTTAGTTATAATTATAAAAAATCCTTGAGTATTATGTGGAAGTTTTACTATAATGCTATTTCTAGCATTATATTGCTTTAGAAATTCATAATAAATGGAAAACAAAGGTAAGAAGACATTGTTGTTGGTACATGGCCACTTCTGGTGAGCCAGGAGTGGCATAGAGCTTTTTGGATGTTGGTTTCTGCTGTGTGACTTTGCACTTCCTCCCTCTTCTCCACTCCTGAGTCTTGGGCCTAGTTCTAGACTTTAATTCCTCTCTCTTGGACACTGAAATTGCATGCTTTCTATTTTTCCTTCTTTCACTTTCCCTATAATTCTAAACATTGACATCAAGAGTCTTTCTAAAGAAATGATCAAATCTCTTTTGTGCTAAGAAACTCATGGCTAGTCACCATCTTTTGATGAAGTTTCCATCTCCTGGTCTGGCATTTCAAGCCTTCCAATGTGTAGCCTCTCATGCATCTTCATTTTTATTATTCAGCATTCTGAGAATGGTCCTAGATTCTGTTTTAATGGAACCTCTCCTTTGAGCTTCATTTAACCAACAACCTTGCACCTTTCCTAGAGAAATATCTTGACTCCATTCTTCTGTATTAAAATTGTCTTGATCTTTAAAGATCAAGTTATCAGAATCTTTCTGGATCACCCCATGAAGAGATTCTTCTTTTACAAATGCCTACATAGTACACTGTTTATGACATTTTTCCCTTTATCTTAGGCTTAGTTATTTATACACATTCATTCAGTTGTTTCCCAAAAATATTGAACAGAATTTTATAGGTACCAGAGATAAAAATTAATATACTTTGCTGGTGAGACAGCAATAGATCTTCAAATAAAAAAGTATAATGTATTGCATATGATAATGGATGTTAAAAGACCCTGAGAAGCCAGAAAAAGGCTGGCCTAAATCTGTCTGGTTATTCTCAGAGGAGTGCTTGAATTTCAATGCAAAAGATGTTTAGGCATTAATTAGTCAGATGGACAGGCATAGAGGCTGGTATAGAACTAGGAGAATGAAACAGCTTAGATGGAATCCTTAGTGTTAAGAAAGGCAGAGACCCTTGTCTAAGAGTGGAATATGTGAAGAGAATGACAAGAGAGAGTGGTCAGGTGGTCAGAGACTGGATATCTCCTTGTCAAGGAGTCTGCATTTCAGCAGTAAAGAGCCCCTACACCATTTTATGAGGTTGAGTTGTGGGTAGACTTTGTTAGCAGCATGGAAGAATAGAAGGAGAGGAGAAAATATGAGCAATCTACTGGGGATTACTTGTCTGATTCATCTTCATATTTTCTGATTCCACTGAGATTAGTGCCACACACATGGCTTAAGTACAAATTATATTATTTGTTCAAGAAATGAAAGACAAAAAAGTGTCCACACTTGAGTAAGACCATTACTAGAAAGGCACATCAGCTTTGGAGTTCTACTTCACCTGTGTTTGTTCAAATCACACAAGTAAAGAGAGTTTTCCAGCTTCCTGAACCTGTCTAGCCAGGCCTTCTCATGTTCCTCAGACCCATTCTTCATGGCTGAACTCACAAGAGGCTAGGAGACTGGTCTGATCTTCAAAGCTCACAGAGGATCTTCCAGGACCAAAGTCTTAGCAGGAGGGTTTTCTGGCTATAGCACCTTTTCTTGAGTTTTCTACCAAAATAATTTGAGCTTCTCATTGACTTTTCATTCACTACCCAGAGCTTCTCCAGTCTCTTGGCCCAAGAGAGACCCATATATGAGGATGACTTACTGGAAGATCTAGATTTAGAAAACAAGTAAGTTTGAAATTTTCAGCACCATAGGACTGTATCTGCAAAGTTTTTCTGGATACAAACACACTGGGTATGGTTTATTTGTTTGTTTATAATTGATTTATTTATTTATACTGGAAATTGAACTCAGGACTTCACATTTGCCAGGCAGGCACTATGCCACTGAGATATATCCCCAGCCCTGAGATATATTTTTAAAGATAAGTCATCACCATATTTTTAAACATTTTGAAAACTTTCATTTAGTTTTAACTTTCGGCTTGCATAAAACAGAGGATTTTATAACTAAGAGTCTTCCTGATGCTCAAAATTCTAACTGTTCTAGTAGGAGTTGAATGAAATGGGGTCTGACAACATCTCTAACTTTTCAGAAACTTTCTCAGGAAAATTTCTCAGGAAAATCTCATAGGAGTGAAGTTATTGACATAAAAAAAAGAGTGACTGAAACAGTAGTGATATTATTTTAGGTTCCTGGGCCTATTTTAAAGAATGCTAAAGTTCCTCTAGAATTCTGGTCCTGTTATTTCAATAGAGGAAGTTGAAGCTGAAAAAGTGCAAATGATTTACTAAGATGCACAAATCTTGGGGTATGCCCAGGACTACTAGCAGGACAAAGGTGATATCTACTTCTAGTGCTAACCATATGCCTAGTATAAAACAAAAGTGTTTTTAGAATAAAACACACAAATGATCCCAACAGTGCCATGGAAGGTGCCCTTCGACCTTCTGCTGGAGAGAGTGACATCTGTAGTTTGGCCTTCCTAGGTCCACTTCTCCAAGAATGCCCTTCCTGCTGACCCTGTGGCTTCAAGAGAGTGTGCCATGTGTTCTGCATGGAAGGCAGAATGGGAAAATAAAGCTATGTCCTGGAATTTTGGAGCAATTTGTGAGAAAGACAAAAAGAAAGAAGAAAAAGTCATTCTACATGAGATATTGAAACTAGCAGGCTTTCTGCCGTACACTGGACATAAGAAAAACATGCTCTACTGAGAAATTGAGGAAGAGAATGAGGCTGCTGGCAGAGAGGAGGAAAGACAGAAGTCGTGGTGATCCTTGGGTCCCTCAGCATTTCTACCCTTGGGTACATAATAAGTTTCTCTATTCTTCCACACCTTAAGGTAGCAAGGTTGACTCTGTTCATTGCAATATAAATAATCTTAATTCACAACAAAATTATACTTCTCAGATTTGTATATCAGTGGTGGTGAATCTTTTAGAGACTAAGTGCCCAAACTGTGACCCAAAACCCACTTATTTATTGCAAAGTGCCTTCACTGCAGTTAAACCTGAATGCTGTACAGGTACAAATTCCTTATGATGAATATGATCATTATGTACATTTAAAATGTGTCAATTAACTTAGTTTTTTAAAAGCCAATAAAAAACCCCTGAATCATCAGCTGCTGGAGTGATGCTGGGGTGACTTGGTTTGTGTGCCAACATTTGGGCATCTTTATGCCCACTGTGGCACACCTGCCTTAAGCTCACCACCACTCTTGCCCACTATCTGTGCTCCACAACCTTCAAAATGTTGAATTTTCCCAATTTTGTTCCTTGTCTCAAACTTCTCACATATAAGCACTGAAAAATCCCAAGGTCCTGAAGAATATTAATTTAGAGAAACCCTGAGGTGGTTACAAACACAGATTCAGCTGCTGCAGGGAAAAGTGAAGGATTCTTTCTTTTGAAATAATAGAATGTAGTAAGTATTGCACCTGCTTAGATGACAAAGCAACTGGTAGGTTTTAAGAAATATAAAAGAATTCTCCTTTGATAAAATTGATTTTGGAAAGGGTATAAAGTTACCATATAATAAAGTAGTGAATATTAAGTTTTTACAGTTTTACAAATATAATGAAAGTTTTGGGAAATCTGACCAGGTTAATGTATACTTGCACAGATTTTGGTGACTTGTAAAGACATCAAGGTAACCAAGGATATGAACAACTGAGTTTGAATAGTTTTCTATTTACTCAAATATTTCAACATGTTCTCTGATCACTAAAGACAAGGGACATTGGAGATACAGAGCTGAATTTAACTGAAGAAGGAAAAGAAGGAAGGAAGAAGGAAGGAAGAAAGGAAGGAAGGAAGGAAGGAAGGAAGGAAGGAAGGAAGGAAGGAAGGAAGGAAGGAGGCTAAAATGGCTCATGTCAGTTTTGTCCCACTGCATAAGAAGCAAGTCCAGATCCTGGCAATAAGAACATTTATCAGTCCTGCTTATTTTTCAGCTTACTTCCTTTCCATCATATATATGTATCTTTTCTCCAACCAGATAAAAACTGAAAAGATGAACATATTTTTTGATTTTGTCACTTTATAATACTGTTTGCCACCTTTTCCTTGAGTGGTTAGGCTCCTAATCCTTCTTGTAGTTCCTTCTCATATTTCCCTTCTCATGGGCATGCTGTGATCACCAGGCTGGCCATTTCACCCATCAAGACACTTACCACTGGATGTTGTATTTCTCAGAGCATGTCCTACCCCAGGGATTGGAAAGTAGGACATGTGAGATAGTTACTGATATGTCCCTCCAGGTCTACTTAGTGGCCAGTACAGGCTGTAGTATGTTCTCAAGACATGACTAATGAATGAATAAGTGAATGAATAATTTTCTTTGGTACAGTGTTCTGTTTCAATTCTCTTTTAAAAAGTGTGAAATGAAGACTACTCATACAGGAGTGTGAGAAGAGTCAGTTATTGCAAAGATGTGATAAAATCCTCAAACAAGAGTGAAATAAAAGAGCAAACTATTTTTTATAATCTTATTCACAACAGACTTAACACTGAAGGAGAAAAGCATTTGCTATTTTTTCTTACATGGCAAGAGGCTTGCCAAAATTGGTACTGTTTTCTAAAATATTTCAATGTGTGAACCACATGAAGAGGCTTCCCATCATTTTAAGATGAATTATGTTCTAATCTGAGCATATAAAAAATGACAACAATGGAAAAACTGAGGCTGTTTTTCCATTCTACAATATCTCCTGGCTAAAAGCTGGGAATATTAACATGTATTTTAATTGCTTTCCAACTCTCTCTCTCTCTCTCTCTCATATCAGGGACGCTGTTATGTTTTAAAATGTGATGCCTAAAGAGAAGTCATACTCAATTTCTGGAAACTGCATGTCTCCTGAGCAACCTTTATTTAGATGGTAGGTGGTGGATGGGTCACAAGCTTTGTCAGGACACCTGCATACTTCTTTGGGGCAGTGGCACACTCATCACTGAGTGGTGGAAGGGCTAGGATGGGAGCTGACTAAGCATCCTCTTCCTCCCTCTGCACCTGAGCAAGATGGAGACTTCCACAACCCAGAAGGAGAGGAGACCCCAAGCCTTGGGCACCCTCCCATGCTCTGCATGCCCCACAGGTTCAGTCTGGTTTTGAGATACCTCAGGGATTTCAGGCTCCCCGGAGAGCCAGGGGCTTCCTTTTCACTCTTCCCTACACAGGAAAGAAGACATGACAGGGTCTAGCTTGTTGTTTTCATTTAAAAACAGTCACATCATAAGGGCCACATCAATGAATAAAAACCTTGGCTCCCACCTTTGGGCCTCAAACCAAAGAGCAGATGCCAATTAACAAACTTAGTTAGTTACCAGCACCATAAGGCCACTAGAGCACAATATACAGAAAGAAGGCATTTGTACTTACATGAAGGCAGGGGCAAGAGTGGAGCCGGTCAGGAGAGGCGCCTGGAGGACCTGCGTGGTGAGGAGAGCTGCACACAGCAAAGGAAAGAGCCTGCAGCTGGCTCTACACCAGCTACTTCTGCACAGCTCCTGCAGCAGGAGGAATGTCTCCAGGCCCTGCCTCTTGGCAAGCCAGGGATCTGCTGCCTTCCACATGGACTGAGGCTAGGAGCTCTACATAGGCAGAGGTGGGAGCAATGCCATACCCAGGGTTTGCTGCCAACCTGGTGTGACTTGCTGCAGGCTCTGGCCCTGTGAATGAGACCCTTGTGCCCTTCCCATGCAGGAAGACTTGTGCATCTGCCATGGCTGACTTAGACAACCTTCCTTCACCACTCACCACTTCCAGCTGACATGACTTATTTATGAAGTGTGGCCAAAGATACAATGATCACTTAAAAGTAAAGAATTCTCTAGGAAAATAAACTGCTCTTAATCTACTTCAAATGCTTCCCCTTGCTTCCCACATACTCATTCCATCGTCCTTGCCATTTTTTGCAACAGCTCTAGAGTCCTCCTTCCTAAGTGTCTTTACATTGTTGTGGCTGCCTCAATGTCCTGAATGGATACAAAACATTTTCCCTTCATGGTCATTTTAACTTCAGAGAAGAGCTGGAGTCATGTGGTATCAAATCTGGTGAACAAAATGAATGAGGACACACAACCATGATTTTACAAGCCTGCCCTTCTGCCTTTCTCAGAAAGACATTCAGGAAAGAGGACCTTCAGAACTGCTGCAGAGAGTGACAAGAAGGATAGGATAAATTATCTAAAGTTAGGGAGATTAATGGCAATGTGTCTTTTAGTGTAATAAAATTTTAACATTCATTATAGTTTTGATTTTCTGTGTATGTTGCAAATTCCCATAATGACCACACAGCATAGACTTCTGGGGTCATTGGCTTAAATATTTGTTGCATAATTCAAGTAATTATTAATAAATGCATATACATAAATATTATTTCTGAGATGGTTCTTACTGCTTCAGTTTAAAAGATTCAATCAATAAAATCTAAACATAACAGTAGGCAGTGTAATACAGGCCAGACAACCTGGGTTTGCATTCAGGTCACTTTATTAGCTGAGTGTTCTTGGGCAAGTTACCCAAGTGCTTTATGCCTCTTTTTTCTTTAATAAAATGGAGATGACACTTACAGGTTCTGCTCAGGAGAAGAAAGTGTAAAGGAAATATCTGGAACATAGTAGGTGCCCAATAAATGTTAAGTAACAATGTTATTTAGGTAAAGATGTTTTCATATATTCCCGTACCAAATATAAAAGCTTTTTGCTTCACAGTTTTTAGCACTAAATCTGTGAATCTTTCTAAATATCCTCCCTTAATTTCGTGATGGAGAAGACGGTGTGATTTTACATTCTTCTGTGAAGCCCCATACGCAGCACCAGAATAAGCACTCAACACATTCTTGCTGAAAAAAGACAAGTTAAATGGGTGCTTCCAGGCCAGTCTTCTTTGATGTGTTGAAAATTTGTCATGGAAATATATCATTACTAAGCTGCACTGTTCCATGACTATTTTACCCAGCATGGGAAAGAATAGTTTTCTGTTTAGTGCTGGGAAAAAGGTTCAAATTGCTCTGAATTAGAAATGGAGAGTTAGAGGGCCTCTAGAAACTGCACATGGCAAAAGGGCAGAAATATGAACGTTGGTGTAGACTGACCTGACTGCCAATTCTGATTGTTTCCTTTACCAGCTGTAAGCTTTCAGATAAAATCTTTCCATTGTAAAATTACAGCACTCTTCAGTAATCTGGCAAGATAAAATTAATTATAAAAATATCTAATAAAAGGAAGATGCCCATTTCAGAGTAATATTTGTTGTTGTGTTATTGTAAGATCTTAAACAAGTCTAGTTTCCCTGGAGAAAACACAAATATTAATTGCAATATGTCAGGCATTTTCCTAGGCACTGGTCGATATATTTTCCCTTTGAGAATAGGATTTAGAATATAGACTTTGTGCTGGTCCAGAGTCTTTTTATTCTCTGTTATTTTCAAGGTTCCATTAGGTGAAAAATACATGCTGTTCTACTTGGTTTCTTTTAAGGTTCCCTTTTCCTCCCCAAAAGCTTACAGCATATTAAAAGGTAATGGTTTGCATATGTAAACACTGTTTGAAAGACCTGAGGCAGAGCTCTTTTTTTTTCTTCTTCTAACTCAGCAGGAAGGATAAATAATAACCATCTGTCTAGTCTGCCAGTTGAAGATTTATCCTGGAGGCAATAAGCCAAGCTGGCTCTAGAGATTTCCAGGTGTGGGAAAGGCCAGGTTTTTACAGGGCTTCCAGTGTGTCTGGTAGCTAGAGACCAGTCCTCCAGTCTGCCCCCACTAACAACTAAAATCTGTGATCTTCAGCACTGGCTGCATGTTACACCCACTGGGAAGCTTTAAAAATGACCAGTGTTCAGGTTTCAACAGGAATTCACCCAAGGCCTCTGAACACTGAGCCAAATAGAATGCTGAGCAGAGGAAAAACAAGGACCAAGACATGACAGTATCTGGGGAAACTATTAGAAAGTGAGTCAAAGCGAAGACAGAACCTGGAGCAGGGGTGCTTAGTGCTGTCAGGCCACAGTGGAGAAGAGAGGCCTGCAGAGGTGGAGCCCAAACCTTGAGGGGAGGTGAGTGTCATGAATGGAACCCTCACTGCCAGGCCAGGGGATAGAGGTGCATTTCCATTGGCTGGCTGTTCAGTGTTCACTGCTTCCAAGTAATGCTCCCTTCACTCTTCCCTTTGGTGACAGCAGCCATCCTTTACTTTGTGGACACCCCTATGCCAATCCAAGCACTGACCTCCAATTTCAGCTCCAAGCTTGGTCTCCAATTATCTTACTATCCCAGTCAAAATCTTCGTTCAAAGATGGGCACCAAACTCAACCTGAGCCTTGTTATTCATGCTGTAAGAGCTTCTTGGGAAAAGTTTCTTCTTGGGAAGAGCTTCCACAGGAGTACCAAGCAGATGTGACAACCATAGCTACCTTAGCTGCTTTGCTATTATAGAAGGAAGGCCTGCACTAGTCAGGAGATGTCACATGAAGCCATATATGATGCCAATGCCAGGTAAGGTAGAGCAGAAAGCCAGGAAGAAATCAGGTCTTGATTTTGGCATTTGAATGGCTAGATCAAACAATGCCTATACCCCTTGCTGCTGCCAGACACTTTCAACTAAATTAAACTATCTTTATGTTCTAAATCAACTGAGTTGGATTTTCTGTTGCTTCAATGTAAGCAATTCTAACTAGTAATTAGTATAGATATTTTTCCTTAGTAAAACAAAGGTTGACTCTTCCTACTTTTCTGTGTGTTCTATAGTGATAAAAATGTTTTGAAGGGGATCAACCAACCTTTGAGTTGACTGTTTATTGCCTCCAAATTTCTCCAAATACAGCCATGATGTAGCTTTGTCCCGTTTTCTGCCTCTCCTTCTTCCTCTCCTTCATTCACAGTCTCCATAATGAGGAGATTCTCATATAGAACCATTTTTTAGTTTTGTAAAATACTAATTCAGACCTTAGATTGTACCAGGTGACGGGCCCATCCTCAGTAGTATACTTTTAATGGAAGTTCGGAGTTGTTTCTTGAATCTGTGACTTTAAATCTTTCATCGATTTTGGATTTTCTCTTAATTCCTTCAAATATTGCTTCAGTTCTATTTTCTTTCTCTGTCCATCAGCAGCTTCTTTTCTCTTCTTTTCCTCTATCCTTGGAGACAGGGAAGAAGTCCACTCAGAGACACTGCAGAAACTGGAGTTATAGAATAACAAGCAGGAAAGGGTTGGCTACTGGAAGTTGAAAGAGGCAAGCCCTCAGAGGAGACATGATCCAGAAACACTCAATTCCATCTCCCAGCCATCAGAGCTCTGGCAGAAGGGTTTTTGTGGTTTTAAGCCACCAAGATTGTGATCATTTGTTACAGCAGCCCTGGGAAGCAGATTTTGTTTTAAATAAGAAAAGAACAAAAACAATGATGCAGAATTTCAAAACAACATAGTAGGAGGATAATAATGGTTAATATATTGCATACTGTTATCTTCAAAATAGTTGCTCAGATTACAAGATTTAGTCATGAAAAAATGATCAAACAATGAAAGCACAAACTGTTCTTTTTGATGAACTAACAGAGATTAGTAGTATAATTATCTATCATATAAATATATAGTCTTTCCCCTTCTTTGTTTTTCCTTTACCTCATCCCAGTGGTTCATTCCTTTTGAGCAATTACTTGTCCTTTAACTTTCACAATATTTATTGGACATTTTGAATGTTATTACTTTTATTCCTTCAGCCTTTTAATACTTGGTACTACCCTACTATATTGAATTCTGTCCATTTGAAATACCCAGTAAGGTTTGTGCTTTTCAGTTTGTATGCAGACTGACCTACATCCCAATTCACATATGCACTCATAGATTTTCAGTACTGTGTATTTTGATTCAACAGATAAATCAGTAAATAGCTGGTGGATATAGTAAAGAAATTATAAGTGCAGATTAATATCAACTTTGCTCATCAGACATATAAAACTTGATAATTGGTAAATATTTGTGTTCAAGTCATCTTTATAATTTTGCTGAACAATACATTTTAGAAGTCTTTCTGTGGCAGTCCAGCCTTGTTATTATACTACTGCATAGTTTTATCAGTTTTGTACAGTAATTTAATTAAATGGTCCCTGAAGGACATTTTCATTGTTTCTATTTTTAAGACACACTTACAAAAAATGCTACAGCAAACACACACATGTGTACATACCTATATCCATATCCATTCATGCATATATGAATACATACACATACACATGCATGTACAGCTTGAAGATTTTTTGGAATGATATCAGTAGGCTAAATGTCTAGTGACAGGATTCTAGGTTAAGGCACTGTGCAACCTTGATTATATTAAACAACACCAACATATTTGGGGAGTGTGCTGCATTCATCTTCAAGGGTTACCACTAGAGAATGCCCAGAATGGAATGAAGGTTGGAAAATTATGCCTTTTATGATTTAAATGGCCCTAAAGTATAGCCATAAGGCAATTTTCACTCCTCTTTTCCTCACAGTGGTCACACATAATTCTGGGAAGAAGAAGATGAAACCCAAAAAAACAAACTATTCATGTTAATCAACATAGTTAGCAATGATACTGGGAATTAAGAGATCTCTCAAGAGCAGTGAAATAAAGATACTCACCTGTGGGTAAGCCAGAAAATAAGTCCAAAGAAGCTCTGCTCAACAACTCAACAAAATTTTGCCATCTGTGTAAGAGAAGAAAGCACAATAATGGTGACCAGTATGGCTGCCCTGGAAAGACACTGAGGAAACTTCCTGCTGACTGGGGAGATGCTAAAGAATTTTTCAGTGCCTGTATCATTCAGGTGCAAAGTACTAAAAAGTACATAGTAGCTTCACTAGGAAGAACTTTGATATAGGGCAGCAATGGTGAATGTTTTAGAGACTAAGTGCTGAACTGCAACCTTAAACCAGTTTATTTATTGCAAAGTGCAAACACTACAATAAAGCCTGAATACTGAGGTTTTAGTTTATGGAAAAAATACCCTCAACATTGACATCTTTTGTCTTCAAAGGAAAACACAATAACACTCCTGCCATAGGTTTACCACCACTGATACAGGGAATTTTGTGCCTACAAAATTGCTGCAAGCCTAATAGGCTGGAGGATGGGACCTAGAGCTTGGTTTAGGGTCATACCTCCACAGGTGTGCTCTAGAGACTAGGAACTGCAGGGAAGTCTGATGGCTGTCTCAGTGCCCCAAGCCTTGAAACTGGTTGATCATGCAGGATCAGATGCACCCTGGAAACCAGAAAAAGTAACAATGAGCAGTTTCTGTAGTTGTTACTGCCATGGGAAATAAATAAATCCTTTAACTGTTTCTGTACCCTCACCATTCCACTCCTTCTTCTGCATCTCCAGTTTGTGCAAATAGAAAAGAAATCAACCCTGAAACTTTGGTGTAATTGAGTTTCATAGTCTTTCTAGCTTTCACAAGAATAGAAGAATTGCAGCACAGAAAAGGACACAGAAGGGATAAAGATACCGCACACAGGTAATAGTGAATTGTTCAAGGCATTGCTCTGAGCAATTTATCTACACATGATATTCAGGTCATAGTCAGGTAGTTGTTTAAAGCTTAAAAGTGCTCATCCAAGCTTTAGGAGCTAAAGTTGCTCACACTTGCTTGCCTGGCATGTAAAGATACCGCACACAGGTAATAGTGAATTGTTCAAGGCATTGCTCTGAGCAATTTACCTACACATGATATTCAGGTCATAGTCAGGTAGTTGTTTAAAGCTTAAAAGTGCTCATCCAAGCTTTAGGAGCTAAAGTTGCTCACACTTGCTTGCCTGGCATGCCCCTTGTTGGGACCATAACCACTCCATTTCCTTTTGAATACAGTGCATTAGGATTGTCCCAGGTGTACCCTGTGTGCTTTTCTAGCTAAAGTTGGAATCCACTTTTTATAATTAACCTCTGTCTATCACTGTATCTGCCACTTCCTTTTTGCTTCTTTTTTAATCCTTGTCTCTGTCCCAGTGTGTCAGTAAGTTTTGGTTGTGGTTTTTCATGAAGTTCTATTTTTTTCCCAATTTTGTGAGTTATTTTGTATGATTTAAGAATATTTATTTTTGCTTTGTTAGCAAAAATTGGTGCTAACAACATATGGCTTGTTTCTAGATGCACGCCCCATATCCTCATGTAGTCATAGGTGGGACTTTTCAAATGTGGCTGGATCTAGAGTGCGTGATGCAGAGATTAAGGATATGTGATTACTAAATTAGTCCACTCATTGGTTTGACGTATTTCTCAGTGCAGGTAACAAGCCAACCCACCCCAGATGTGAGTGCTAACTACCCTGAAGGCATGTACCCTGACGATAATAAAAGGGACAGAAAGAGGGCTGTAGTGATTGCTTGCTGCTCACTGCTTTTCTGTTTTCTGCCTGTCATGAACTGTTTCTTCTCTTCAATGCCTGTCTGCCATGCCACCCTACCTTGGAGCCAGCTGATTGTAACAGAAACCACTAAAAACTGTGAGTTAAACCTTTTCTCTTTTAACCTTGGGTTTTGGTATTTTGTCTCAGCAACAAGAAAAATAACTAAAACACAACTGAATTGAAAATGGTAAGAATTTTTATCTCTGCTTTGGCCATCAGAAGAAATAGAGAAAAAATAAAGAGCATGTTATGAGATCTATGTCCTGATTTTTCTTGGAGTTCTAATGCTGTGTAATTTTACTCTCTTTAATAAAAACGATTTGTCAAATATATGTCAGTTAGTTTTGTTTATACCACACATAACTTTTCCTGTAGTACATGACATCCTAGAAGGTCTACAGTTGTTTACAGTTTAGTGACTAAGAGCCAAGTTTCCAAGCCAGAGAGCCTGCAATTGACTTCACCTTATCAGTGAGCTTATTTATGAGCTGTATAGAGGCTTTAATCTTTCTGTGCCTTGGTTTCCTCATTTGAAAATTAAGAGTACCACGAGGCATTTGAAAAAATTGAGTTAATATTTATAAAGCACTTAGAGAATTGATTGGAATAAACACTGTATAAAGGTTGGAAACTTTATTAGCATTATCATCATTGTCATTATTGTTATTATTATTGACAGTAGGAGGAGGAGGATGATGATGATGATGATGATGATGATGATGATGATGATGATGTGGAAAGAAAAGGCCAGGTGTGATTTCTAAAGTGCAGCCATGGGCAGCATTCCACATTTTTAATAGCTCTTTGCCTAACACATTTCCTATTCCCCTGAAAAAGTAATTGCTGAATCAGACACCTTGCATGCTTCTTTTATCTCCAGAAATCCTCTACTTGTTCCTGGGATTAGTAAACCAGTCCTTTTCAGCCTAATTGCACTCCCAGATGTGCATGATAAGCTCTGCTCCTGGATGAGTCAATTGCTCCCTTCTATTCACAGAGCTTTCAGGGTGACTTCATTATTTATTCCCCTTCCCAACAAAATATGGCCAGTGTGCTGTGTTTTAAACTGTTTGGAGCATTTAACTTGCCAATACAATTTTAGAATATTAGTCTACCTCCTGTTCTCTCACTGACCTCAGTAATTTCCACATATTACAGTCACACAAAAACATTAAATGTAAATTCTGATTTACATGTTTCCAGCCAAGAACAGGGATAATAATTTCTATCTAACACAATCTGAACTCATTTTACATTAGGGTGATTCAGAGTAGAGATTTGAAATCATAATCAAGTCTTTCTCAAAATCGCCTTACCCTGGCAGTCATTCACTAATGTCTATGCTAATTGGTAGGCAAATTGCAAAACACAAAATCTCAATTAAAAAAAAAAAAACGTTACAAGGCTTACAAAATTGCTCCTCTTGTCAGCTCTTGCAACCTGACAGTTTTAGAAGGGAACACAACTCATTCTGTTTGGTTAGATGAGGCTAATCCCACATCACCATAATCCTTCCTGATGTTTTATTGCTTCTGAAGGACATTTAATCAGGAAGCATCTCATCTCTAGAATTCTGCTAATTAGCAAGCAGTCACATTCCAAATGGGTTCCCAATTGAACAGCAGATTAATGGACAATATGCACTAAAATAATGATTTGCACATTCAGCTCCTAAAATGTTTGTCTAAATTGCATCTTTAATCTCCTAAGAATATAGGTTTGCATACAAAGTCCAAAACGGAATGACTTTAATTCAACACAAGAAGCTTTAACCAATGACTATTTAAAGATAAAGCAGATAATAAGTGATAAATTCAATTCTTCTTTAGTTCTTATGGCTTTGATATTCTTGAATAGAGAAAAGTGAATAAGAATATGGATATTTCTCTGATTTTGATCAAACAGTAGAAACTTGAAAATATTAATAAAATTATAAATAATTTATTCTTATTTGCTTCATGTTCTCTCTTGGTCTCATATTCCTGATTCCTGTTTTTCTGGACCCAACTTTTAATCAATAAATATTTACTGGCCCTCTACTAAATACTAGATATAATGTGATTTTGCTTCATGTAACTTGAAGCTACAGCTTTACTTTGTTTTGTTTTCTGCTGGACTGTTTTATTTTTTGATTGAACCCAGGGCCTGCACAGTGAACTACATCCCCATTTATTTAATTTTTATTTATTTTATTTTATCTGATTTTATTTATGTACAGGGTTTCCATAAGTTACCAAATTGTTTGGCTGGGCCCAAACTTGCAATGCTTTCACCTCAGTCTCCCAGAGCACTGGAATTACAGGTGTATGGCACCATGCCTGGATTAAGCTATGTTATTACATGCATGAATACTTAGGATTGTTATGCTTGATTGACAAAATGACTTTGTGACAATATCTCTTCCTGATACAAACATTATTGCTCTAGTTTCTCTTAAAATCATTATGGTGCATCTTTTTCCTCTTTTTACATTTAGCTTGTTTAAGTCATTATATTTTAAATAGATTATTATAGAAAATGTTTAGTTTTTTTCTTTCTTATTTAAATGAAATCTGAAAATCTCTGCCTTTTAATTGGTGCCTATAGATTATTTATACTTAATGTAATAACTAACATATTTGATTTTTCCATCTTCTTAAAAATCTATTATCAAACATTGGAATTTCATATGATACTGTAAATCTCAGAGAGTATTGCTCCTTTTTTCCCCTTCAATACTGGAGTTTGAATCTAGGGCCTTAGCACTGAGCTATATCCCAAGCTATTTGTTTTTTGAAATAGAGTCTTATTAAGTCACTGAGCTACACAGGCTGGGTTTTCAGTCCACCTGGGACAGCCTTTCCCAGTGGTAGAATTACAGGCATGTTGGCCAATATAGTTCTTATTTTTGCTTTAATTACTTTGTAAGAGTTTTTTAAAATGAAAAAAATGTATTTTACCCATATATTTACTATTCCAGTACTCTTCATCCTTTCTAATAGACTGAGTTATTGTTTGTCTTAGACATGAAATAATTTTTAAAAATATTTCTTATAGTGTTTACCTATAGGTTATGAATTTGCTCATCTCTTTTATGCATGAAAAGTATTTGCTTCACATTTCCTTTTAGAAAATGACTATTCCAGATGTAGAATCTGTACGATTGTTTTCTTCTTTTAATGCATTAAAGATGTTACTCTACTTTCTTACCCCTGATGTTTTTCCATTAAGAATCTGTTGTAATTATTACCTTTGTTTTCTAGTATTTTCTTCCTTCTCTATGTGCTTTTAAGACTTCTTTATCACTGGTTTAGGTAATTTGTTTATATAATAAGCCTTTGGCTGATTTATTTCACATTTTTGTTTTTAAGATTCATTGAGCTTCCTGGGTCAATGTCTATGTAGTTTTCTCCAAATTTGGAAAAACTCGAGTAATTATTATTACTTTCTATCCTCCTGTCTCTCTCTTCCCTTTCTGAGTCTTTAATTTCTTTGCATTTGGTTGTTGATGTTATCACAAACTTCAGTGATGTTGTGTTGAATTTTTTCATTGTTTTTTACAGAGTTTCATTATGGAACATGTTTATTTCGTGTTCCTGTTGTTTTTTCTTCTATGTCTGATATTATTTCTATTAAGACTATTTTTGTCTTAGATTTTTTTATGATAAACAACTTTTAAAAATAATTTTATATTTACTCAAAAATTTAAAAATAAGACACAGAATTCTCTCATCCTTTCCACCCAATTTCTCTTTTTATCACCATCTTATATTAATGTAGTACAATTTAGGGGCCAATCTGATTACATTATAATAAACTCAAGTCTATATTTTATTCCAATATCATTGGTTTTTACTTACTATCCTTTCTTAGTTCCATACTCTATCCTGGTTACTGAATTACATTTAATCTTTATGCATCATTAGATTCTTCTTGGCTTTGCAGTTTCTCACTTTTTCCTGGTTTTTAATGGCCTTCACAGTTTTGAGAATCATTGGCCAGATATCTGAATCATTCGATGTTTTTCTCATCATTATTCAGGAATTATTGCTTTGAGAAAGACAATATCATATCTTTCCTCTGTAGAAATTTCATTTGTATCTTTATTTCTTCTACATCTCCTATTATATTCATGACTCTTTATACTTTTTTAAAATATGTGGAGTATATTTGTAATTACTCTTTTAAAGTACTTGTATGCTAATTTTATTGAATGTATTGTTTTTGAGTCTGCTTCTATTAATTGAGTTTTCATCTAATAATACTTAATTGATTATACTTCATTCTTTTCATGCCTAGTAATTTTTCATGTATGCTAGAAATTGTGAAGTGTATGTTGTAGGTTGATATTTTTTAATTCCTTTGAAAATTTGTTAGATTTCTTGTGGATGTAGTCAGTTTTACAAATTGAGCATCATTAAGTTTTATTAGGGTGTTTAAGATTTTTTTCTAGAGTAATTTTGACCTCCTGAGGACCCTCCACATACAATGCCACATGTGTTTGGAAGCTTTCTTCACTGGCTAATAGAAATATAAGCTATTTCCAGAAATATGTGAAATCTAAGAAAGTTTTTACCTCTTCCCTTTAATATTTTTCTTCCTTGCCTTAGATAGTTTCTTCAAACAGATATAATAACCAGAATTTACACGAAATCTTAAAAGCATTTCTTGGAAATCACCAGTGAGACATCTCTAGGGTTTTCTCTTTGATCCTCTATAGAGTGCATTCTATACTGCTTGCTCTCCAAACTTTATGTCTTTATCTCAGAAAGTATTCTGGCCTCTGTTTGGACTCCTTCCTCTTGTGCAGTGAATTGAGATAATTGTATTGGTTTTCCAAATGTTTCTTCATAGGCTTTGTACATCTGTCTCCAGACATCCAGAACACACTTGTAGTCTTCCAAAACAAACCCTTCAGTTTCCTAATACAGACTCACATGGGAGTACGCAGTGAGCTCCAGGCCTTTGACTGGATCCTTTGGCTCTTCAGAGCACAGATAGCCTTTCTGCATTACTTCATGCCTGACCCACCTTGTGACATATATTGTGTTCTTCTAGTGAAACAGATTTTGGTTTTCCTTCTCTGAGTAGTCACTGCTCTATAGTGCTTGATAACCAATCACTGAAAACATTGTTCTATATGTTTGTCCTATTTGTTGGTTGTTTAATGTGTAGTGGCAAATTTAGTCCTCAATGGCTAAGGGAATATTTCCTGGTTTCTAGGAAGGAGATGTTTTCTGGTTTGTCTTTGTATGACCAAGAAGACACATTGGTCTTAATATGAATGAACATCCCTTAACTCAGTCATAAAACTTGGAAAAACATATCTGTTTGTTTGGTACTGTAATAGAAGATTGAAGGGCTGACAAATTGCTTAGTTTCACAAAGGGCTTACCCTGGGTGAGAATGCTGTTTAACATCAGATATTTGTTTCTTACTGTTCTGGACTAGGAAGTCTAGGACCAAAATCCAAGCAAATCTAGTTCTCTATGAAGGATCTCTTCTTGGTTTTTAGATGGTCACTGCCTTCTTGCTGTATGCTTACATGGCAGAGATATGTATTCTGGTGTTTCCTCTTGTAGATGCACTAATTCCGTCGCAGGGACTTCCCACTCACAACTTCATCGAAATCTAAGTTAAATCATCCTTGTAACCAGGATCTTGATGGTCAAGCAATGTTTCCAGCAGGCTCAAGGTCAGATATAATCCATAATTCCCACAGATAGCCCTCACCTAAAAATAAGAAAGGATTTGAAGCTTCACTAGGAGATTATTATTCAAATTTACTTTCCATAATCAGACTGCATATGATTTTGGCAAAGAATTAATTCCTGGGAGCACATTCTACCATTAAGATATCATTTGAGACAAAAATATCCAGTTGATTATTTATTATTAGCATATTATTATTTATTTGACACACCATTGTAGTTTGTTACTCAGAAAACACTGGGCTTTCAAAAGCTGATATATTTTTGTCAGCCCTGGGACGGGCGGTAAAGGCCTAGGTATTATCTATACTTCACTATAGAGGTAAATTGCAAGAAATTTTATATCATCTACTTTGATTTACAAGGCAAATTTATTAGGAGAGTTAATGTTTTTATTTATGTAGTAATGTATGCATGAGATAAGCAAGACACTATTTCCTTAATGTTATAGCTAATAAATTAAATTATGAAACTTGATATTGAAACCTGATGCTCAGTAAGTATTATCGGATGAATAAAGTGTCATTGTAATTTCTCAAGTGCTTAATATGTTCTAGGTCTAGCTGATAAACCAGTTTACTTCTCACATTGGAGGGTGAATGATGTTTAGATTCATCTATGCGTATTCTCAGGAAAGTGAGAGTGCATGTAATAATGGTTACAAAGTAAATTGAACTCAAACAAACCTAACTTAACCTTTCTGTGTACAATTATTTCATTTATTAAATGAGACTAGAACTTTCTAAATTCCAGTATTGTACAAAGATTACATGAAAAAATAAGTATTTAGAATGGAGTCCAGCTCTGATTAAGCACTCAAATAATAGATTTTGAAATGAAGAAAGGGAGGAAAGTACAGGAGAAGAATAGGGAGAGGAAAATTACAGAGATGAGAGACAAGAAACAGAAAGAAAGGTTGGGATAGGAAGAAGTGTCTAATTTAGTGTTTGAACTAAATAGAAACCAGTAATACATTCAACTACTTGGTATTTAGTCCATTCCAAACTATCAATAGCTACTGTTAATATTTGGAGAGGAAACTGAGTATGGTGATGGTGATACTGGGTCTTGCGGACTTTAAGGGCTGTCCTTTTTAGAGTTAGCCCAATCCTACAGAGTAAAGTGCTCAGTTGACTGTGGGACTCTCAGGCACAAACTGAGTTTTCCAAGGCTTGTTCACCACTTAATTCTTATTGGGCTCTCACAGGTCGCTGCTTCTCTAACCACCTTGGGGCCAAGTGCCAAACAGCAAGACAGAGCTCTGAGGTTGCTCTAACCTGCCAGCCTCAGCCTGCTTTGCTCACCCCTCCCCAAGAAACTCCTTCCCCTTCTCTGCTCCTGATGGTCCCTGGTGCTTCCCAGCATGGTATAGTGTGGTCTTCCTCTCAGGATCACTGACAAACAAAGCAACTTTTATGTAGCCATTTTCTTCTGATCTGTTGATCTCACCATACCTAAATAACAATGAGCTCTACATTTTAAAACAATGACAAGGTCCAGGAGTGCAGCTCAGTGGTAGAGCACATGCCTGTGGTTTCCATTCCTTGTACCACACAAACAAACAGCAATAACAATGACCCTCCCTGACTCAAAAACAAACAAACAAACAAACAACCCAACCCAGTAACAAAGAGCTTATTTTCACTTACCTTCATGGAAGGAAAGACAAAAAATTTGAGTTTAAAATTTTGATGTTAAGGAATGAAGTCAGGGAAATTTTAAAAAGAAGACTGAAAGAGTATTTTTAAAGATAAAGAAAAGGATATAGCTCACCAGAAGAATAAGGAACTTGGAAAATGCAGGAAAAGCAAGTGTAAGTAATGGGTGAACTACAGTAGTGTGCTTGCTGAGATTTCTGTTTTATTGTTGCTTTACATCCTTTTCTTGTATGGCTGAGCTTCCTTCAAAGATAGTGGCTGCTGAGAGCTGGAATTGTATTTCATTTGTTTATATTTATTTACTTATTTTACCACCATTCTACCACAGTCTTGAAAATGAAGGAATCAACAATTGTGCACATGGGTGAATGAGAGGGTGAATGAATGTGTTAAAGCCACTGAAGAGTAGGGGGTATGCTTGAAGGTCAGCAAAACCAAAGGGGTAGTTATTGATCACCCTAAAAAACCCTGAATTCACCTCATGAATATAGTATGTTGGCATACTTTTAAACATTCACATTAAAACGTTATTCTAAAAACAAATTCCTTATTTTTGGCAGCAACTGAGTTTTGCTATCCATTACAATAAACTGCAGATGATAAATAGTGCACCAGGATTGCTGAATAATGGACAGCACTGAAAGACATGTCCACAGAGGCAGAACAGCAATGTACACAAGGGCCAGAGAGCCCAGGGGGCTGCTCAAGAGTGTTCTCAAGATTGTCAAAGTGGGAAGAATCATAGTGATGACCCTCAGTAAGAAAACATTGATTTTTCTTCTGTGTGTAAACAAAATGTCTATGTTATTCAAAAGTTACCCATGAAATGACTATTCATTTCTTAAAATGTTGCTTGAAAGAGTGATAACTGACAACACCCTCCTTTCCCTCATAACTGTCTTTCACCCCATCACTTCATATACTGGCTACTCCCTCCCAAGGCTCTTGGAAGTTCCATGGGTTTACACCTGTTGAAGACTTTCCAATCTTGATTACAGATGATCTCCACAGGATGGGACTGCATACTCCTGTAACTCTTCTCTTTTGATTTTTTGACCACTACAGTCTCTGGTGATTATTTTAGCTTCTTTTAGTGCCTTATCTGTGTAATTACTCCTTAACAGTGGATCCCTTCTTCCTTTCTCATTTTCCCTTATGTCCTTGAGTAATAGAATGATTTCTACTCCTTCTAGAAAAATTTTATATCACTACTCAACACCAATCTCTACCCAAATCAACACACTTAAAATTGAACTCATTAGCCCTTTCTCTATACCTCAAATTATTCCTTTTCCATTTTCTATTCCAGAGAATGGTACCACCACCCAACAGTTGCCAATGCCAGAAACTTGGGAGTCATTCTTGATTTCTCCTTATTCATGTCTCACTTTCAATGAGTTACCAAGTTCTACTTTCTACCTCCTAATGTCTCCACCCTTCCTGTTAGTGCCTTTATTATAGTCTTCATGATCTCTGGCTGGATTATTGTAACAACATTTGAAATTTATTTTTGTCACACTAGGTTTTCCTACCTACACCCATTCTCCAAATTCTGTTGAGATGTTCTTTAAAATTTCAAACTTGATATCACTTACTTATTCTTTTGTATCTTCAGTGATCTCTGTGTACCTGCAGGATAAAATTCACCTCCCTTAGGAAGACCCTTCATACACTGTCTTCTACTTTCTATTCTAGAGTCAACCTGAGTAACATTTAACAGCAGTTTCCTGAATCAGCTGTAAGCTCCACAAGCCAGTGCTATTTCACGTTACTCCTTTACTTAGAACATATTTCTCTTCTCCTCTTCTGCCTATCATCCTTATTCCCATCCTTTGCCAAACTTGACTGTTCTCTAAAATTCTGTGTTTACACCTGCTCCTCTGGAGTTTTTAGGTAAGGTTACATTGATGTCTTTCTCTGTATGCAAAGTCATTGCATTTACCACAGACCTGTGAGGATGTGATGCCTTTCCACTAAGTTCCAAACAGTGAGGCTGAAATAATAAAGCATGCTGTCCTTAGTGCCTACCACAGTACTGAGAGCATGCTGAGTGATTTTTTTGGTGATAAATGCAAGAAAAAAATGTGCCATATTAATCAGAAAGATGGCTACTACCTTGGAAGAGGAGAATGATTCAAGACAAGTAAAAATCCTTTGTCTCAGAGCATAGTTTACAGATTATCAGGTTATGACCTAGATCCTCAATCTCCCAAATGAGTGTATGGCAAAAGCTTAAATAAATGAGACAAGTGATATGATTTCAGGGCTCCATGAGGATCAAAACCCTTCTGCTGAGTTTGAGATTCTAAGGGCTAAGACAAAGAGCTTCTCTGGACTGCTTATATTTGTTAAGTCCAAACAAAGAGCAGAGATACTGAGGAAAGCATGGATGAAGCAGGACCTTGGGAGTCATTTCAAAGACTTCTCCAAGTAGTAAATTATGCCAACTTAGGAGAACCATCATATCTCCATGATAACATTTATGGTAGGAGTGAGACTGCAAGAGTGAGATGCCTGCAGTAACAGTCTCTAGCTACTTAATTATTGGTATTCGAGCCATGTGTCCTCATGTGGCCTTATTTTGCCTTTTGAGGTATCTCTGGTATCACATACCACTACAGGCCTCAGCCAGGACCAGTGATACATAGAGGTTCACTTACTATGAATCAGCTCCCATCACCAGGCAAGGGGTGTAGGCCCAGGACAGACTCACAGATAAACATAGAAAGTCAATTAGTTAATTTTAAATCCTACTCAAAGCTAATTCATAGTGGTCTCCAACAACAGTTATAACATAGTTAAACATGGTGAAAGAGCCTGAAAAATTGAAGAAGGAGGCCTGACCAGCAGGTTAGTTCCAGTAGCATCTTGGCTGGAGTCTGGCTGCAAGAGTGAACTTCATATTTACAAACCCTGGTCAGCTCAGTAACAAGAATGCCTCCTGATGATAATGAGGAAGCTGCATGACAATGAGGCAAAGAGTAATTACACAGGAGCAGTCTATGTGCCAGAGAGCTTGCAATGGGTGTGAGGGAGGTCAGGTAGCAGTGTGGGAGAGATCTGTGACATGAGGCAGTGTGGGAACTAGTTGCAAAGGTCAGGAATATGCATTATGTGTAAAAGGATTAAATTGAGCTGATTCCTCCAGAGCTTCTCAGGCTCTCCAGTCACATGGATCCTACACCTGACTTGGGTAATGGACACAAAAGCTAATAAATCAAAGCTTGTGAATCCATACAGCTTCAGCAGCCCTGTCAAAAGCCATGACACTGAAGATGAGTGTGAGGAGCAGGCTAAGGGCACCCACACAATGAAGATATTTAACATTTCTATGCTATTCTTTATAATCTGTCAAAATTCCATTGATCTGAGGAACAAGGACCATAGATTACACCTGAGAAGTGTTCATTTATTTTGGAAGCTACAGATGGTCGGTCAACTCTTTAAATGGTAGCTATGTAAATGGGATTATTTCTTTCTTTTTCCTTGGGAGAGAAAGTATAACTTTCATGGAATACACACAAAGGTCACTGATTCTCTCTCCTATACTCCAATGAGAAGAAGAATGACTGGTCAAAAAGAAAAACCCTTCAGTGTAGAGCCTTTTCATTCTACTCAGAGTGCTGTGTCCAGGAGCAAGGAAGGTGGACATGACTGCTGTGGCTTCCTATATCCAACATTCCTTGGGCAGCAATTTGCCTCACATTTGAAGGAAAGAAATTCTATTTTGTATGCCTCTCAAAACTGCAATACACTTTGAGTCCATTCCAGATGTCTTAGAGATGACAGATGGCTCATGAAAGGCTGAGCAGTTTCAAGAAAAATGCACCCTATTTTCCTGGATCTGAGCCACAAAGTTAAGCTTTCAAGGCCAGCCGTAGGGAAAGGTCTGGGTCTCCCTGGCAGCCAAGGCTCCTTGGGGGCCTTATCTGACCATGGGAATGATCCTGCTTCCTTCAGCTATTCTGAAGTCAGATTCTCACCAGATGGATTCCTTTGGAAAATAGGAGACTAATACTTATTTAGGGCCTTGTATATCAGGTAGTAAGCTAAGTACTTTCACATATTTGTTTCACTTAATTCTCCCAATAGGTGCCTCCCAATAGATAGCTATTTGAATGCAGGTTTTCCAGATAAAATAGGAGACTCAAAGAGATTAAGTAAATACATTATAACGTTCAAGTTTTCGATGTTCCCTTCTATGAATATCTAGGAACATTCAGGCTTCACCTATGGTGTTTTGTGTTTTATAGGAAGAATTGCTGCTGTTTAGTCTCTTTCTATAGTTCTGCTGAAAAGTACACTAAAGGCTACTGAAGATATACAGACTCTCTCTAATGAAACATGCTTGCATGTATAACTTACACTGAACTTCAACACAAGCTTTGCATTGCATGGTACACTATGTAAATGCAGCTTTTGTTCTAGAATAATAACTCACTTGCACCATGTTGTATACTTGCTTCCATACTAAAATTCCCCAACTCTTTCAAATCTAATCTCTTTATGCATAGATGAAAAGTATATTCCAGTCTTTCTGACAGGATACCTTTCCCCTTGTAATTTCTAGTCTTTCTAATCCTATAGAATTCATACTCTTGTACAGTAAGCGGGTTCAATGGAAGATTCTAGATATCTTATATCTAATGCAGTTCCACTTCAGTTTCCACTTACAGAACAATCAGGAGAGGAGCCAGAACTCTCCTTGCTCTGCCACTGTTACCCATGGCCCTCATGTGATAAAATTGACCCTTTTCAGATTCTATTTTATTTCATTTATGAAATGGTATAAGGATACAGTACCTACCTAGATTTCATGGTATTTTGTAAAGGATTAACCTTTTTAAGGAAGCCATGTAAGTAAAGTAGTACAATGCTTGGCACAGAGTAAGAATCCAGCTGTGAGGTAGAGATGAGGTATAGTTAATTCAGTGATAGCTAGTGACCATTATCATTTCACCTATATCCAGAATAATCTTGGCTACAAAAGACCCATGAATCAGTGTGGTCCTGGATCCTCTTCCACAAAACATTTCTGCACAGTTAATTAATGTTCCAAAGCAGTGTGCTAACCTCTATTAGTAATAAATTGCATCAGTCCCTAAAATATGTTCCTAGGAGTGAGATACCATATGTAGTTCTCACTGGGAGCTGAGGGAGGGTATGAGAAATGAATTTGGCCTTGAAAAAATATTCATTTTCCATTGTGAAACATTATTGGAATATTGTCATATTTTCTATTAACACAAAACAGCCCAATGTGGTTCCTGGGCCAGTTTTGCACAGTGCATAATTATCTTTCTATTGTGTTTTTGTCCTGTCACATACAAACACCAAACAAATTCATAAGGAATCCACAGTAGAACACAGACCATAACCATGCCTTTTTAGTATAGACTCAGTGTGTTCTGAAGGAGCCTTTGGAAGCTGAGCCATCTGAAGATTAATTTTTGTTGCCTTGTGTTGGAGAAGGCAGCCAGAGAATGAATGTTCTTCTCTTTGGAAGGTCTGGTTGGGTTTTTCTATATTGAGTGGGCTGCTGGCTGCCTCTGACACCATCTTCAGGATCTCCAGCAGGCTCTGGTCAGTGTCTGATGGTCGAGGAGAGGGACTAGATGGAGGGGTAGGGTACAGGCCATGAAAAGACAGGCCACAGAAGGCAGCTGCATGTTTTCCTATTGTGTTTCTCCATCTGCTCTCCTCTGGGCACTCCAGAATCTAGCTGCTCAGCCCTAATCTTGGAACTCTAGTTGGGGCTTGTCACAGAGTCAGTTGGTCCATGGAGTGAGTACCATTCACCACCTCACAGAAGGAACTTGCCTGTGTGATTACAACGTGGACCACAATTTCTAATCCACTTTTCTAGCTCTTTCTTCCAAGTTGAGGGGAAACAAATTTAAAAACTGAGTGTAATTTACCTGTTTAATCTTGTTTTTCTGAAACTCAGATAATTCTAAATGGGAAGCCAAATTTCTACATTATTCATTGTTACAGTAAAGCAAAGCAGCTCCTGCCAGCCCCTCTGACCAGGAAATCTGCATGTCAGGAAACCCTGAACCAGGCAATATGCTGCATCCCCTTGGCTCTGGTCTGCTAAAGCTTACAAAAATGTTGGCAGCAATCATTTACTCACAGTATGGCACACACGTGTATGTGCTACAGGCATTCCTCATTTACTGAATGAGCCAGGATCCTGTGAGTAGGTTGCTAAATTGGTTAGTCTCTAAGTGAGAAATCATAGGCAGTATGCACATTACAGCATCTAGAACAAAGACATGGTCAAAGGAAATTCCAACTTGGTGATTTTGCTTTTATTTGCATAACTCTTACATGCAATACTGTGATGTGTAACAGAACATTAAAATACAGTAACATACTGTACTGCACAATCAGCAAAGCATACAATACTATGTAAACAAAGTGTGCTGTACAAAAAAAGACATTGAGGTTCTACAAACAAGATGTATAAAACTGTACAAAAACAATGGGTTGTTAGTCTGAATGATGGGTCATAAATACACACTGGTTGTAAATGTGAACAGTCTTTAAACAGATTTGCTGTTAAACAAGGAATATGCGTATTAAGATGGTTCATCTAATTGAGCAGCACTATTTTAACTAATAGATGAGAAGTGACACAATGATAAACTGTTGCAGTCATTTATTCCATGAAACTGATGTTGGATGTTTACACGTTTAACATTTAAATCCATTGTCCTGCTCTACACTTTCGGCTCAGCGCCACTTCCCCAGAGTGATAGAGGGGTTTGGGACATTTCTCCACCTTCAGCCAGCTGGACCAGGTTTTGAGTAACTGAATAATTACTTTCTTTTTCACAATATCTATTATGTATTTTAGTTCTTATTTATACTTTCAGTTTCTCACACCAGAATGACAATGCAATATTTACACATATGTGTACAATTTATTTCACTTAAGAGTATGGTCTCAAGGTCCATCAATTTAGATATAAATGTTTCAAGTTTATCTTTCTTTATGGCTGAGTAGTAGATGTGTGTGAAAAAAACACATCTTTTTAAATCCATTTCTCAGTAGATGGGCATTAGATTTTTCCCAAGATTTAGCTATTACAAAGTGCTCCAGAAAGAATAGCTATTATCAACAAATCAACCAATAACAAATGCTGGTGGGGCTGTGAGGAAAAAGGAGCCCTTCTTCACAGTCCCCAGTTGGTGGGAGCATAGATTGATGTGACCACTGTGGAAATCAGTGTGGAAATTTCTTTAAAAATTAGAACTAGAGGTCTCATTTGATTCAGCTATTCCTCTTCCTTGATATCTTCCCAAAAGAATTAAAAGCATCATACCACAGTGATAAATGTGCATCTAACTGTATTTCTCAAGGGTTTTTTAGTTTTTTTTGGTGTGTTTGTTTATTTGTTTGTTTCTTGAGGCAGAGTCTCATTATGTAGTCCAGGTTGGTCTTGAATTCACTCTGTAGCCCAGGCTGGACTTCAAATTATGGCAGCTATCCTGCCTCAGCCTTCCAAGTGCTGGGATTACAGGCCTATGCCACCACACCTGGCTCCTCCAATCTTTTCAGTTATTTCTTTTCCTTACTAACATGTGAAGGGATTCTTGGTTTCCGTACTTCATAACTTTTTCTTGTGTCTATAACAAGGGACTTCATTGACTGACCTATTCTGTGTTTGCACTATGTGGATGAGCTCTGTACTCACACACAATAGATTCTCAGTTCATAGAGAGGCTTTTCATTTCCACACAACAATTGCATAAAAACACACGTTTGCAGTTGAGAAAAAAATGTCCTGGCTGCAAATAACTTTCTTTGGAGAGAGAGAGAGAGAGAGAGAGAGAGCCCATAGGCATGAACCTTGTTGGTGAAAGCAAAGCCATCTCTCTCTGCATCAGGTGAGACATTAGCCTGATGCCCTCAGATCCCTGGCAGCTCCACTGTGTAAGATCTTGGAGGAGCTGGCATTTGCAACCTGGAAGATGGCTTTTGCTCATCTTGTCATGCTACCTATCATCTTGGACTTTCAGTTTCCAGGCTTTGAGATATAAATGTGTGTCCTTTAGAGACATCTGGGTTGTGGTATTTTATTAGGGTAGCCTATCCACTGGGACATCTAGAACAATATGTCCACCAAAAAAAAAATAGACAATACCTTTGGATAGGATCAGTCCAATCCCAAGCTTCCCTCCAGTTGATGTCTGCAACTGCTCTGTTTGCTGTAAATCATCAGAAGTTGCACCATGTAACAACCGGAATAGCTTTCCATATAATTCACCTGAAAATGAAGTGCAAAATAGAATATCACAATTTAATTCACACTTATGGGAAATAGGATGCTAAGATAAAATGTAGTTGTAAAACTTTTACCATCAAAAGTTTTAAAAACTGATTTTAAAATACAATATTACAATTATTAGTAGTTTTTGCCAAGTATTCTTCTTATAACCAGGAAGTAAATTGTACTTCCTGGTTACGTGTGGTTGGGTGAGGATGTGTCCAGCTCTGGCTATGAGCTATGAAAAGAGACCAGTTCAACTTTGGGCTCATGTGACACTCTTCCTCACCCCCCGCTTCTGCCTTTGCCACTGCCCACAAACACTCCAGAGTTTGTATCAGCGTGGGTGCTGCAGCTAAGGTAACACCAGTGCCAGAGAAGGCTGTGCCCAACTTTAAGGAATGTAACTTAAATTAAAAACAAAAGAAGAACCCAAACTTTTGTTTTAAGTCCTGAAGATTTGGGTTGCTACTCTGGTACAGTTAGCCTAGGCTCCAACGTCTCCCTCCTGCCCTCTCACAGCTGTAATACATAGGGGCAATGGAAAAATATAGTAATAGTTAAAAAATAAACATTTATCACAGTAAACAATGCATTGCCATTAGTCTCCCTCAAAATATACTTTCTCATTTCAAACGCACTGATCCATCATTGTTGCCACTGATTGAAGCAGCTCTGGAGTCCTCTTTTGTGATATTACTTAAGAAGTATGATCAAAAATAGAGTGAATCCTGCTGTTGCATGCCATCTAACAAAAAGGCAGGCTTGTTAAAACATGACTTTGAGGCAGCCAGGACTGTACAACTAAAGATCTGTAGAAAAGAAGACTCTAAACCTGCCTCTGCAAGTACCAAGAACCATAGGATGAGTCTGTTTGAAGGATTGTGAGGAGGCTTTGTTGCCACAAATGTGTCTTTTACCGTAATACAATTCTTTTAATTTAAACACACACTGTGTTTTCAATGAAACTTTGCATTTATGATATATGACATGCTTATGTTTAGATGTATTCAACAGATTAATTCATATTTTCTAGGGATAATAGTTAATTGACCTAGATGACAAATTTCAGGCAGATGACTAGAGGAATGTCATTTGGTTCTATGTTGGGGTTGGGTGGCACTCTGGAGCTTGAGTAGGCAGACAACTGTAGGGGGTAGGGCTGAAGTAGAGGAGGGAGGCCAGGTAGGATCTCTGATCTAAACCAGATCTCGGGCTAGAAAACTGGATTACACTGAAGATTCATGTAGGTTGTAAATAAATTGACATTGTATTGCTAAAGTGTCTCATAAATACACAGTGAATTCCATTATGCAGTCATAGGAGAGGAGAGAGCCAACCCATATTTGAGCACCTATTAAATACTAGACATACAATAGTAATTTGCATTTGTCATATTACTAAATTCTGAGACAGCATCTGTGAGCAGGGCCATGACTTGGTTTTGCAGCTGAGGTCACTAAGGTGTGAGAACAATAAGTAGAGAATGTCCCATGTCACTGTGGGGCTGGGAATGGGATGAGGTCCATGGCCCAGGTCTTCTATCTTGAGGCCTGCTCTGTCTATAGCCTTGTAGTAAGTGCACGCTCATCCAAGATTTTCTCCTTGTTTCTCTTTCCTGGTTTAGACTGTTTTCCCATGGCTTTGTGAATTTGCCTGTACTTGGATCACACTATATTCTACATTGAGTATGAGTTTGGTTGAAATTCCCATAGACAGTGCCTAAAGACCTGGCTTTGTTGTTGGAGAACATGTGTCTCAGTCCCAGTTCTTCTATTAATTGCTTGGGTAGCCTGAGCCAGTTTCTTGAGAGCCTCTGGCATTCAGTTTCCTAATCAGTAAAATGGCAGGGGTAAATCATATTTCAAAGACACTATTTCTTCTAACCCTTCCCCATTCTTACACTGGAGCCCTCAAGCTGAATCAGCTTAGTGCTGACTCAAGTGGCTCCATCACCCTGAATTTGTCATCATCCACCTAGGGACAGGAGCAGATGATGAAAGCCTTTGCAAGAGAAATCAAACAGATCTGAAAGCCCTAAATCCAGACTGTTTTGACTAGAAATTTCCATACATGAATATAAACTTAAGGATCCATGGCAAAGGTTAATTTTAAGAAGGAAACAACCTCTTAGATCTATGACTCTAGTGGCACTTGTAAGAGCCACTAAAGGGAACCATGCTGAGCCCAGCAAAATGTTGCACTATATCAGGAGAGCCACTTCTGGAGAACCTCTGGCAAAGGAGTTGGACTGTGGGCAGCTGCAGGGAGATCTCATGCCTCAGAAGGAGGCGGCTCAGTTGGGACATGAAGAGGAATCCTAAATAGATAGGGTCCATGGCTTTCATCTCCTCCTGAAGCTGGTCCAACAAGCTAGAACTTAAAAGGGTGCAACTTGAATTCTCTCTTGATCAGGGTGAGAAGGAAAACATCTTCTCTTGTCATTCCTCTTGCCTTCTGAGCAATGTCCTAGCACAACAGAGGAAGAGTGAACGTGGCTCTAACATGAGACAAGTGAAGGCCCAAGGAAGCATCAGAGCATCTACCTGCAGGCCTGGCAGGAACAGGACCAGAGGAAGGACCTGAGAATGAGCATTCAGCCTGGAGGTATCTTAGTTTACCTTGCCTCAGATCTGTCCTGCATAGAAGACAGGAAGCAAATCTTTTCAGAGAACACATGAGCTCTTTAATTCCCCCATCTGTCCTTTCCAAAATATTGTTTCAAATGTGTGTGTGAATTTAGAATAAAAAAACACAGAGACCCATTGATCTCTTCCTTGTGGACCAAAGAAAGAGCCAAGATCCTGACTAATTGGAAAAACTATGGCCCTTCTGAGCTTGGACACCTTTGAATGGTGAGGAGCTCAGTTATGATCTGTAGGGTTTGACTGTGAACTCTTCAGAGAAGCTTCCTGAAACGCTGTCTGGCATGCACCTCAGACTGTCATATCATCTGCTCCACACCAAAACATGTTTTCAAGACCACAACCTGTTCATCCACAATATAAAATACCCAGCAGCTTTTGGACCTCCCACCTCAGGCTCCCCTCTGTTCCTTGGACCAGACTCTGAGCATCCTACTGGGGAGGCCTTGGACATAGGACTGGGACTGGTCTCCAGTGGGTACAGAACTGCAGTAGACTTTTGCCTGATTAGAAATCTCAGAAAGGCAAGAATAGAAACAAGATGCACAAGAAGGGAAGGGAAAGAAGGGAGAGCGTGAGGAAACAAACTCGCCCTTAAACACACACTCCCATTCTAAAAGGGCTTCTGCCCGTAAAGTCATCGGGTCACTGGGTCCTCTGTGAAGAAAACATGCATCAACACCAATTTTGGCAGTATAAAATTAACACGTGTTTGACAAACATGCTAAAAAGTAGTCCCCCCATTTGTAAAAAAAAAAAGTCTCCTGATTTCATTTTGTCTATTTTTTATTTTGCTCTTGATTTATATTCTAGTTTTCTTATATAAGATAAAGCATGTGACATCTAAGCTTGTGTGTCTTATTTATTTCATTTAACATTATTGTCTCAAGGTGCATCCATTTTCCTATAAATGACTCAAGTTCATCCTTCTTTATAGCTGAGTAGTACTCCTTTGTGTGTGCATACCACATTTTCTTTATCCATTTATCTGTTGATGGACAGACATATAGGATACTTTCAAGATTTAGCTATTTTGAATTGTGCTACTATAAATATTGGTATTCATGGATCACTGTAATATAATGTCTTTATCTCTTTCAGGAAAATATCTAGAAAGAGAATACCTGGATTAAATGGAATTCCTACTTTTAGTTTTTTGAGGAATTTCTGTACTGATTTTCACAGTAGCTTTACTAGTTTACATTCTCACCAACAGTATAGAAGTGTTCATTTTTCTCTCATCCTTGCTAACATTTGTTATTTTATTTCTTGATATTCATTTTTTTCTGGAGTAAAATGAAATTGCAATAGTTTTAATTTACATTTCTCTGCTAGCAAGAAATGTTGAAGATTTTTTTCTTTTATTTGTTGGCCATTTATGCTTCTTCTGGGAAGTGTCTACTCATTTCAATTGCTCTTTTTTTTTTTAACTGGATCTTATATTTTGAGAGGGTTTAAATTTTTTGAGTTCTTTATATATTCTAGATAGTAATTCTTTGTCCAAGGAATAACTGGTAATTTTTTTCTCATTCTGTAGGCTGTTTCTTTCTCTGTTGATTTTTTTCCTTGCTGTTCAAAAGCTTTTTAATTTTATATGATCTCATTTGTTGGTTCTTGGTATTATTTCTTGTGCCATTGGGGTTCTGTTCTGAAAGGCTTGCCTATACCCACATCCTCAAGAACTTTACCTATTTTATCTTCCAACAGATTATATGTTCTGTTTTAATATTTAGATATTTGATCCATTTTAGTATAGAACATGGTGAAATAGGTGAATACAGATTCAATCATTTACATGTGGATATGTACTTTCCCCTGTGGCATTTATTTAAAAAGATAGTTTTCCTCCATTATATGTTTTGACTCTTTCATCAAAAATCAGACGCCTGAATGTGTCTGGGTTTTTTTCTGCATATTCTGTTCTGTTCCACTGATCCGTATGTCTGTTTTTGTGTCTGATCCATGCTGTTTTTAATCACTGTAGATTTGTAACATAACACAAAATCTGGGATTATGATGCCTATTGCTTTGTTCTTGTTACTCAGGACTGGTTTTGCTTTTTTGGGTCTCTTCTGGCACCATATGAATTTTAGGATTTTTTCTCTAGCTCTGTGAGAAATGCTGTTGTTATTTTGATTAGAACTGCATTAAATCTGTACATCAATTTTAGCAGTGTAGCATTTTGACCATATTAGTCCTGACTACTCACACAGGAAAGGTTTTCACATTCTAATGTCCTCTTTGATCTCTTTTTTCAAAGTACTGTAGTTTTTGTTGTACAGGTCTTTTACTGCTTTAGTTAGGTTAATTATTTATTTATTGTTGTGGTTTATAGCTAGGTGTCCCCCAAGAGCCTCAGGAGCACATGGATGGGGCCTTTAGAAAATGACTGAATTATGGGGGTGCTGTGATGACTGGTGGTTAAGATGGGGTCCTAGTGAGAGGTCAGTTACTGGAGTTGGGTGGGAAAGGTGTATCTTTTTCCTCTGTTTTCTCTTTCCTCCACATTGTGTCATGGTACTCCTCTGCTGTGCCCATCTGCCTTGCTGTTTCTTCTTAGGAGCTGGCCTATGCTGGACTAAAACATTAGCCAAAATAAGCCTTTTGCCCTTTATGCTGCAGGTGTTAGGTGTTGTGTTCCGGTGATGAGGAAAGTGACTAAGATGTTTATTATTTCTTGTATGTCTCCTTCCATGTAACATGATGTGCATGTGGGCCAGGACTGTTTTACATCTTGCTGACTCTGCATCAAAACTCCAAACATCTATTGAAAGGCAGATAACTGGGATGGGCTACTGGTGAATCACTTCATGCCAAGACACTTCATTGATATAAATCACCCTGAGCTGGGTTGTTGTTTTCCAAAGCACGGAATGTTCTCAAGCATCAAAACTATGAAACTGAAAACTCTGATCAAGATCCTCAGAGTTCCTCACCTTGGGAGTTTCCAGGGTACCTCTCACTCTTTGGTATATAAGTTCTCTACTTTGGTTTCCTTGAATTACAATGTCCTATTTAGATAACATGATAGCCTAAAGAGTCTTGGTCTCATGTGAGTTCAGGGGTACATTTTATGATATAAATTGTAGATTTCCTCACAATTTGTCAAATATTTATGCACTTTAATTTCAGGGTTTTTGATCATATATGTATAATGAAAATTGTCACTTTTTCTTGTTAAATGAACATTTTGAGTCATATAGATTTTTTTCCGGAAAATTACATATGTATACTTATACTATATGTATAGTTTTACTTTTTTACATTTAAATTTTAGATCCACTTGGAATATATCATTATCTATACCCTCTACATGTTTGGTACATAAAGAATAGACCCAATTTAAAATTTCTATGTACTTAATAGTTCTAACATCACTGATTAAAAAGCTAATTTTTCTCTATTCATTCATGGTTCAAATGTTATCATAAATAAAATTGTGATATACTACATGATCTATTTCTGGATTTTTCTCTTCAGATTCACTGGTGCTTTATCTGTATTTCCAAGGCATTCTATTTTAAAGATAGAAACTTTATGTGTTAATATCTTGTAGTAATATCTTACCCTATACCTCATTCTTCAAGTTTCTTAATCAGTAGTTGATTACGCCTTTTTCCAAATTGTTTATAATTAATCTGATTAGTTCTAAAGCAAAATGAAAGTCTAATACTGCTTTTGCTGGAATTGAATACAATTATAAATTATCTCAGAGAAGAGGGACAGCAGGGAAGTGTTAACCATTTCTAGTAAAAATATGGCTTCTTCCTTTTTCTCAAAAGGTTGAGACATTTCTTGTTAAGCTTATGCCTTGGTGTTATGGATTAAAAACTAGTGGTCAACTTAACACCAGCTGAATTAAACCAACATGGTGCTGAGTGTAGATGGTCCACCAGAGGAAAGTTGCCAGCATAAATAGAGACATGGAGAAGAAGAGCTGGGTGTTGTGGGTTTCTGTAAATGTTGCTGTTTGAGCCATTGGTTCTGCTGGAGGACCTCGTCATGACCAGCCTCCCCAGTGCGAGTCTGACCATAGTCATCAGATGAGCCAAAGACCCTGTTGGTGAGGGTGGTTGTGGTTCACTTTGGGGGAGCTCTGGTCTTTGCATCAAGTATTGCTTCCTGGATCTGGAGGGGAGGATGTATGCTGTTTAATCACCAATAAAAATTTGTCATGCTGGCTTTCTGGCATGTACTTGACTGTTCTTATCATCAGAGAAACTCAGGACCTCTTGTGCCACTGGGGTTGGCTGTGGTGCTTTTCAGGGCAGCTCTGGCCCTTGTTTTGAGTGTGAAATCTCAGCTCCAGCATAGAACCCTCAAACTACCAGCACCGCTCCTTCAGCCCACTGGCATAGACTTATTAGCTTCCACTGCTGACCTTTTGGCTTTCTCAGCACAGATCCATAAAACAGACTAACGTGAGTCCTTCTTGTGGGCTCTAGACCTTCAGTTGGACTAGTGGGAGGCATTGTCGTGAGCTCTGGGTCTTCACATGGACTCATGCAGGACATTGCTGTGGGATCCAGGCCCTTGGCTGAATATTCTGTGTCTTTAGTGTTGTGGGAAGATTTCCTGTACTTTCTTGTGTTTAACTGTGGGTCACTATAGTAAAATAATACTATAAATTCTGTGTCCTGATTCTAACTGTTCTCCTCACAACCCCTGAGTACAACACTTAGATTATGATTTATTTGTTCAGTTAATTTAGTAATGAACTTATTTGCTACATTCCCTTCTGTTTTATTTTCTAACTACTCTTTGGTCACATGTAAATAGGAATTGAGTGTGCTATTGATGTAATAACTTTCTGTTTTGTTTTTTTTTTGTACTGAGGATGGAAGTCATGACTGCATGCTTCCAAGGCAGGTGCTTATGCAGCTGAGCTAAATCCCCGGCCATTGTAATAACTTTCTGATTGGCCAAATTGCTTATTGTTTTAGTAGCTCTTCTATTTGTTGAGATTTTGGTTATATAACCTTATCTGAAGATGAATAAACAGTTTTCTTTCTTGCTTTCAAAGTATTGTAGATCTAGTTTCTTTCTCATTCAATTGTGTCACTAATATTCTTAACCTAAAATTAGAAACTAGTCAACTAATGGATACTCAACTTCTAGATTGTAATGGGAGGCTGAGGATTTAGCTCAGCAGACTAAGTGCTGAGTTCAATCCCCAGTACCACACAAAAAAAAAAAGAAAGAAAAAAAGGAAAAGAAATGAAATGAAATAGATTGTAATGGGAAAGCCTCTAATATCTCCCCAGTAAAGAAGATGTTGACTTTGGTTAATACACAAAGAGAGGTATTTTGGAAAGCAAAAAGATCAAGCCATAATTCTTATTTTTGGATCTGTGGAAGGAGAAAGGCAATAAAGCAACCTATTATAGTAGCACGAAAATATCAACTACAGGGTAGTTACACAATCATTTGGAAATACATTAGGAAAGGTACTTATCTGAGTTTTAGGAATAAGAAAATAATACTTATTACAGCTGAGACTATGATGAGACTTTCATATGATTAGAAATTAGTTAAGTAACGGTAAAGGAAAGAGAATTTTGTAGAAAAGGAATAGCACAAGCAATGGACAGGAGGCAAAAGGGAACAGATTTCTATTTGTTGGGTAGATGAGAAGTTAAGTCAGAAAGTTTGAATTTTATGCTAGCCTATAGAAATTAAACAATGGGTCTTGAGTGTTTTAATCAGAAGCAATGCACCATTGGTGATTTCAAAGTTCTTTGTAAGAGAGGCATGTAATGTGTGATCCCTGATGTGCTGGTACTGTGCCTAGATACACAGATTGTTTTAGCCTTTGAGAACTTAGTAAGCACAGCACAGGCAAACGTTTAAAATGTACTCCTATAATTTGTTTCAATCATCATAAGCAGAACTTGCCATGAGAAGCCAACTGGATTTAGAGTAAGAAAAACTTAAAACAGGCCTCAACCAAAGCTACAGTTTAGAACCAAGCCAACCAAACCCAACTGAAAGCATTAAAAGCTGCCTTGGCTCCCACCTGTGGACCTGAGCATGCTTTATCATTGTTATGAACTGCTGAGTACTGGACAATTTTTGCAGAACAGCTGGCCAATATCGAGAAGGAAGTGGAGAAACACGAAAGCCAGTTTGAAGATCACTAAAATCTCTATGGTGACAGAATGGAGGTCTGATGAGGGTGAGAACAGAAGAGATGAAAGAAGACAGCTGGAAAGACAAGAAGGAGGAATAATTTAAAGGATTCTATAATTGTTTAGCTATCAGAGTTACAAAGAGAGGAGGAAAGTTTCCAAGTTTCTAGATGATATAATTGGAAGAATGGAGGGATCATTCTGAGACACAGACCTCAGTAGAAGAGCAGGATGAAAGGCTCTGCTTTGAACGTGTTGCGTCTGAGCTGTGAATACACGGCCAAATCGGAGGTCCTTGACATCCTTCTATTCATCTACACAATGAGGACAGCACCATGTGTTTCTTGCTATTATGAAGACTGAGAAACAAAATACAAGCAAAGGGGCTTTGGAAAGCACACCCTAGTAACCAGCTCTGATAATTATTAAAATGAAAGCACTTGCACTTTTATTTCATGCTGCCAGATGCAAAATGCACTCTCATTTTATTTTTGAAACTGTTACTGAGTTTGTTGCTAGCTACACATTCTTTTTAATTTCTCTGAGAGAAGGCAGAGATAACATTTCTGAGAAACAATATAACTATGAATTTAGAGGAAAAATTGTAGGGCTTATGGGCAGAAGAACTAATCTCTCTTCTTGTGTGAGATTGGAAACACCATACATGCTCCCTAGGCCTCTCATTCTTTGTGCATGAAATGAAAGTTTGCACTTGGTAACTTGTAAGATGTCGCACTGTTATTATGTATTTGAAATGGTGGATTCTCTTGATATTTTCAGCTTTCCTTACCTCCTTTCAATAACTCTTTTAATGTAATCTTTTATTTAGCACTTTCTGGTCCTAAATCTCTGAGCTCAGTCCTTAGCAGCAACTTCTGTTTTGGAGTGAATTTAGCCAGTCCAGACAGTCTGTTAGGACCCAGGCAGGGAAACTTATTCTCTTCCATATGTGAGTGATAAGGATCTAGAAGGAGTTCAATTGCTTCACTACTGTGAGACTGCAGCAGGAGTCTACTTACCACTTAGTCAGGTGGTAATAAAGGGCTTTGGCCCAGGCACTGTGGCTGCCATCTGGCAGGTAGCATCACATGCTTGCCTGCCAGACAGAAGCAATTAGCCACTGTCACACCTCCCACAAGGCCTTCTTGTGCTTAGTGGATAAGCATTAACCCTGATGAGCTTCCACAAAATCCTGGTGAGTGTGGGAGGGAAGGTCCCCTTCATTTATGTCTGGTTCACAAAGCCAGCAAAAACTCAGATCCTGAGATTCAAGAACTGTCCCTGTAGACATTGTTCTTAAGGGCAGGTGCAAGGTCAATGGAAGAAAGGGGTAAATGGATGTAATAGAAGGTGTATCAAGAAACAGATTGGTTTAAAAATTCATAAAGGATTTATTAAATGAGCCTTGTAATATTCACATGAAGGGACAAATACATTTGGGTGATTCAGGATCTAGAACCTGGATTTGAGTTGTGGCTTTGCCACTTTACAGTCTTGTGACCTTGGTGAGGCAATTGGCTTCTTTGATTTCTCAGTTTCCTTATTCATGAATTGAACAAAATGAGTTTCTCCTCTAGTGGTACTTGGAAATAGTAAATTAACTAATATATGTAAAGACTGCTGCATAGTAAATGTTAAGCATTAGTTCTGTATATTAGCCTCACGGAGCCATGAAAGATGGGCATAGGATGAATATTTTTCATGCCAAGGAGAGAATTCTTGACATGCAATGAATCAAGAATGTATACATAATAATTCTCATGGGGAAGGCAGAAAAAGAAGTTTTCTTTAGACAGATTTCTTTTATTTTCTTCTCTTGTATATTCTTTCAGTTTTCAAAAATTTTGACATGATAATATAACATTTTATAATTAGAAAGATCTATTAGAATTTAAGTAAGAAGAGAGACAGGGTGAAGAAAACCAAAAAGAAAACCTTGGCAAACATCTTATCTACACATTTATGAGTGGCTTTAACTTTTCCAAGTTTCAGTTTTATCATCTATATTATGATGATAGAAATTACAGTGGTACCTACCTCATAGGGTTAATTCCAAAAAGCAAATAGTAAAATTTACCTGAAATGTATGTTAATAAAGATATGTTTTATAACTGCAATAGTGTTACCAATGTCGTCTTTGGAGAGCAACAAAAACAGGAAGAAACTCATCAATTTAGACACATAGGTGCTCTGAGTGTCCCTGCTGGGAGTTGCTGGATGTCTTCCGGTTGCTGGGCATGGTCTGTATCCTTGCTGCCATCACTTGGGAGGTCGTTGGTATTCTGGGAAGAGGTCTTAGGAGCAGCTAGTGGATCCCTTTTCACCTTCCCTTCAGTGCCTGTCATGGGTTTCCTCATTGCAGTTGGAGTGCTTGCCTGTGGGTTCTCCTCTTGCCAGCTAAGAAGAAGCAGGTATTTACTTCCTGTCAGGGCAGCGCACCATGCACTTGGTCTTACAAAAGGCAGGAGGCATGGTGTGACCCTGTGAACCTGGAGTCTCAGCACTGAGCAGTGGTGGTTATCTGTCATCTGCTGCAGACAGACCATGGTGTTATGTTCTTGGGGTTTATTTTGCTTCTACCCTTCCCAGTATTTATAAATGCAGTTGCTCTATTTGCTCCAAAACTCTTACCATAAGTAGTGGACAGTGTGAAAAAGGAACTCTCAAGGTTGTCATATTTCTATTTATAAATCTAACAGGTATTTTTAGCCATAGCATCTAGAGGAAAAAGAAAGTAAAAGAGTTCACCAGGCCCAGCTGTCCTGTCTCCTCAGCCCCCTTAACTCAAGATGCCTTTTGTCCTCAGCATTCCTCCAGCTATGTTTAATATTAAACAAAAGAAATATGGAAATTACTGTAGGAATTATATTAAAAATATAGATGATAAACAAAATTAACCAAAGATCAGCCTCATTTACTAAGATTTATAAATCAAAACAATGTCAAGGCATCATTTCAAATATAGAAAACTGCTTTGAAAATAAGAAACTCAAATGCTAAAGGCCACATGAGACATATAATCAATCCCTGAGGTGAGTAACCTCACAAAATATCCTAACTTTCAGGCAGATGATATGTTTTGATGAGATGGAACAGCTTTAAGAACGATGCAAAAAAAGAAATTAAAAATTTGAAATGTTTAGTAATACTTGTATACAGTGACTATTTCTATATTCATGTGGTAGAATATATAAAGCCATTAAAATACTGATGAAAATTCTAATTATATGAATAAATGTACAATTATAAAAATAAGTGAAAATATTATTTCAATTATGTAATATGCATGTATTTAATGTGTAGGAAGATTACATCTAGAAAAATGTACAATAGAAATTAATAGTATCTCAGGCTGGTAGAGCTTGGGATATTATATTATACTCTATTATGTTTTCATATAATATCTCATAATATTACTCCAAATTTACTGTATGAGAAAATATTATTTTATATCAGAACAAATGAATTTCAAAATAATTATGCATTGAACCTACAAGGCACTGTATACTAGTTGCAACTATTGATATGATGGAAAGATCCATTTTAAAACTTGATATATTACTCTGAACATAAAATAATTGCTCCAAAATTGTTGATTCAAATGAGGCCAAACTATAGGCAATGATTGGACTGCATGTATATTGTTTATATAACCTTTTTGTAGTGGTAGCATGGGAAAAAAGGTCTGAGAAAGTCTCTGATGGATGCCTACACTTACAGGAGAAAATACAGCTTCACAGGAGGTTAGGAAGAAACTCCCAGTAAGAAGAAGATCAGGAGCCTGGGACTGGAGGTTAAGAGGCTGCTTTGCTACTGACCCCAGTTTCAAAGGCTGCTGAGAAAGGGGATTTGGGAAAGGTCTGTTTGCCTTAGGAAGTTCTCAGGAGTCTTGGTAAGGAGAATTTCAATGAGATCATGAGGCTGAGCACCAGGCTGAAGAGGGCGAACAAGAGGACAAGAGTACAAACAGGAACACACAGTGTGGGGTTAAGCAGGAATTTGATTTTATTGTTTAAAGATTATATGGGACATATTGACATGCTAATAGTGAGCCCTGCTTGGTGGCTCACACTTGTAATCCCAGTATACAAGGAGACTGAGGCAGTAGGATCCCAAATTGGAGTCCAGTCTGGGAAACTTAGTGAGACCCTGACTCAAAATTTTTAAATAAGGCTGACTAACCTTTGCTTTTTTAAAATGAGGGAATTTAGAATTTGTATTTACTGTGATTAGTTTAAAAAGTAACCAGAGTAATTCACTATTTGTTTCTGTTAGGTCTCTGAAAGAAAAGAGAAGCAGGAAGTCTGAATCAAGAACAAGAGCTCAGAGCCAGTCTCTTCTTAGTACTTGTCTACCACAACACCTTGTTCTTCGCAACTTTTCCTATCCATAAAACAAGTTTGGGAGTTATAGGAAAGGACATCTCTTTTGCACCTGGGGGTAAGTGAGGTATTTGTAACGAGGCAAACTTTAACTTATGACTAACATCATACACTTACCATTCACAGAAGGTTCACTGAGGACCAGGATGGGTGATCAGTATTTTACGCTATATATATATATATATATATATATATATATATATATATATATATAATTTTCTGATCTCATAGATAAGAACTAAAATCAAAGATGGGGAATAAGTCATCAGAAGTCACACAATTATATAATTATATTAATTATAATATAAATAAGTATAATTATATTAATTATATTTGGAGCTGAGGTTCAAAATCAAGTCTTTGGAACATAAAGTTCATAGCTGTGAACAGTATAGATTACTCCCTGAAATTATAAATAAAATCAGTACAATTCTGGAAAATGCCTTCCTTTTTTATTCTTGAAGTTTCTCAAACTTCAGTGTACATAGGAACTATTTGAGATATTTTCTAAGTGTGTTCTATTGTTTTTTTGTGGTACTAGGCACTGAATCCAAGTTCTAGTGCTTGCTAAATATGCACCCTACCACTGAGCTACACCTTCATCCCTGAAATGTTTTCTAAGAAAGTTTGTTTTCTTGTTTCAGAGGTTCCAATTCAATAGGTTCAGAGTGATCCAATTATCTGTTTTATCACACAGCACCCTGCATGGTCATGTACCAGTAGTCTGAGGGTCCCCATAAGGAGTTGGTGATGTTTCTCAGAGAACCTGCTCACCATCCTGGAGGGAATATTTTTCCATATCATATTTCTTCTAACAGCTGTTACTGTCTATTAATTTTTTCATGGAGCCATTTCTGTCTTCTTTAAGTAGATGGTTTTGACCCATTCCCTACGGCTTCATATATCTTTTTACATAACTCATCTTTAAATTATCACAGTTATAATTTTCTGTTCAATTGTCTGCTTCCAGACTTAACTATGAGTTCTTTGAAGAGAATATAGTATGAATACAATGGCTATATTGGATGTTCAATGCATCCTCCTTCCAGAGGGTAATACAACTATCTCCATCCCTGCAATATTGAATGAAGAGAAGATAGTTCGCAGGAGAGTAGACACATTGAGATATTCTTTTGTAAGTTAAAAGCACATCATACTAAAGAAACATGCTCACTGAATTGGGTACTTTTATTATTAATGTTAAAATTATGGTTAATGTTATAAGGAAAGAAAGAGCTACTTTTGAAATGATTTTGGGAATGTAATAATGTCCTTGTCTCTGGAAAATTACACAGGACTGAATGACGGGATGGCTCCTCAGGTGTTGTGCAAAGATAAGGTTAAGATGAACCAAAATCCTTTCATTAAAAGTTGATTAAAGTTTTTAAAAAGAAGCAGTAAAAATCCCATTGTTTAATGTAAGGCAGTTTGTAAAGTATGGATATGGGATTGTGGAGCAAGGGCTTTGGTCTCATACAGATCTGGTTGCCAGTTCTATAATTTTGTTTGTTAAAAGATGACCTTGGACAACTTTATAAGCCCTTTCCTCACCTGTGCAATGGTGACAGTAATACTTACTTTGCATACTGTTGGGATAACTTGAAAGAATTTATTTGAATTTCTGCATGGTTGGATGACACAATTTTACAGCAAAATCCCCAAAACTGTAGCATCACAGTGTCCCACAGGCTTTATCCTCAGGAGTTTCTCAACCAACCAAGCAGCTTCTATGTCTTTAAGACAAATTTTACTAATTTGAAATTCAGTACCTTTTGTACTTGAATTCTATCCTGTTTGCTTTCTAAACAAAACAATTCTGGAACTGTACAGCCCCTTCATTAATAAGCTTAGTGCTTATAGGGTCAGTTTCTAATCCAGAATGCTGCATGAAATTCTCCCTCTGCACAAGCTCTGAATGAATATTCCTGTTCTTTGGAAATGGCAACACATTGCTATGCTATTTTGTCCATTTGTGTTGAACTAGGGAATACATTGAGCAATCATGGATTAAAACTTGCAGCAATCATGGATTAAAAATTGAACTATACAAATGTAAACCTATATTATCTCAAAACTGTAATAAGCTAAACTAAATGTGGCAAAGTATTACAATTTTTCTTTATTAGAAGTTGCCATACACATATACAGGAACCTTTACTTTACTGTGTATTTATACCAAAGGAAGATTAATAAAACTTTGAAATTTTTAAGAAATATTCCCCACTTGGCAATACAATGCAGATATCTTTGTACATCAACAATTGCATCTCTACAACAACATTTTAAATGTCTAAACAGTACTTTGTTGTATTGACAATAATTTGCTTCACTCCTATACTTTTGAAGATTTACTTTGCTCCCAAGGTTTTAATGAATTTAAATATTGCTGCTTATGGTGGTTGATTGTGTCAACTTGAGTAAGAAATGTTAAACTAAATTGGCTCACCACAGCTAGTGGAAGATCCACCCTAGGGAAGATTGTAAACCAGACCTGTATTAAAGGGAAACAATGAAGGAAGGAACATTTCTGGTTTTTTTTGGAGGAGCTCCAATCTTTACCTGTGCCTTGGATGTGATCTTCTAGCTTCTAGAGCAGACTCTTCAGCATGTAGTACTGAACCTTCAGATTTCTGGTATCAGTCTTTTAGCCTACCAGCACAGAATGAATCTTCAGCCTGCTATCACAGATCTTTTGGCCTCCAGATACAGATTTTTATGGGACACTACAGTGAGTTCCAGACCTTTGACTGGATCCTTTGAATCCCAAGCACACAGACAGGCCTTCCATGCCTGACTCTGTGGGTGACCATTGTAAGACAGTCTATAAATTCTTATAGATTTGAATATTTTATATTAAATCTTTTTCTCTAGTAAATACTGACTGACACAGTATTTGATACCAAGAGTGGGGTCATTGCTGTATCTCTCCCTGATCATATGGCTCAGAAACCTTTGGAACTGGCTTGTGGGAATAGTTTGGAAAGTTTTGGAGTGCTGGCTGAAAAACTAGCCCTGGGATACTGTAAGATGTACTGATGGGAGATTCTGATCATGGTTTAGAAGACCAGAATTCTGGAAAAAATGCAGCTGGTAAAGAGATTAGGTTCATGAGGTTTCCGCTGAGAAGAATCACATTGACTATTGAACTCAAGCAAATGTGTGTTATCCTTGTCGAAAACTTTGCCTACATTTTGCTCATGTCTTGAGACTTTGCCTGAGACTGAGACTAGGGGCAGCAAACTAGTTATTCTTGCAAAAAAAATTTCAAAACAGTTAATGTTGAAGTGGTGCTATGGCTGCTGTTGACGTCTTTGGCCAGACCTGTGTTGAGAATCAAGAGCAAAGAGCTCAGAAGGATCATTTAAAATGTTTTGAGTTTGGCCAAAAAGGAAATTTCAGTAAAGAAAGTAGTGGTCTGCAAATACAGAGTGGAGGAGAACTTAACTTCTGAGAAGGAAAAAAGGACCATAGAAAAGATGGCCTGAAGATATCACACACACACACACACAAAAAAAAAACAAAACAAAAAACAGAAGCACTCTGCTCTTTGCAGCCTTGAAATTCAAAGGTGAAATATTTTGTTTTGAAAAGAGACCCCCACCATGCCATGTTGTACAATGTCAGTGGCCTAGAGAGTATATTCCTTGGGATTGGGTTCAGAGTGCTCAAAAATTTAGGCATTTGACCACTACATCCAAGAAAGAAGGAAGTATGAATAGTACTCCAAGTAGTGGCAGATCTTGGCATCATCCACATGATGCTGGTTTTAGGTGTATGCAAATTGGAAGAATTGTGGGGTAAGGAAGGCTTCCACCCAGATTTCAGAAGACCTGGGAGGCCAGGGAGTAGGCCCCTGAGAGAGCAATGTGTGGAGGTATGAGTGTCAAGTTGAAGGTACAGTGGAGACCCCAGAAGGTAGGAGAAGCCAAGAGCATGGATTATCTGAGGAAAGCTGCAAGGAGTGAGAAAATTCAGCCAAAGAGAGAAGCCATGACAACTACACCACTAGAAATGTTATAGGAGTAGAGCTACCCAAGTGCTTTAGACTTCACAATTTGTCACACATTTCTGGGAATGCTGAACATGGAACTATAGGATTTAATGTTTGCCCTACTGGGTTTTGCTTTGTTCTTCCATTCCTTCCTGTCCACTTCTTTGCACTTTTTGGAATGGAAATGTCTATCTTATGCCATTGAGTGTTTAATTTTCTCTAGACTTATAAAGAGGCTTAAGGCTAAAAGTTGCCTTAAATCTCAGAGAAGACTTTGGACTTGAGCTTTTCAGCAATTCTGAAACTGTTAGGGCTTTGGCAACTTTTGATGTACTAAATACATTCCGCACAAAGGAATGTATGTGAGTCTTTTAGGGTGCAGGGGCAGAATATTACGTCTTATGTCTAGATGTTCCCCCAAAGGCACATGTGGTCATTGGTGAGGCTTTTTCAGAGGTGGCTGGATTTAGTGTGTGTGATGCTGGCATTAAAGTTGTGTGATTACTAAATCCGTCCACTGATTGGTTTGGCATAGTTCTGAGTGCAGATAATGGGAAGGTCCACCCTGAGTGTGAATACTACCTGCTTTAAGGATGTGTAGCCTGGATAGAATACAAGTGGCCACTTGCTGCTTTGCTATTTCCTGCCTGTTGCCTTGCTGCTTATCATATACTGTCCCTCCTCTGCCATGCCACCTTGCCTTGGTACCAGCCAACTATGAACTGAAACATTCACAAATTGTGAATTACAATAAACCTCTCCTCCTTTAGCTTTGGGTGTCAGATATTCTGTCTCAGCAATGATAAAAAGTAACTAAGACACTGCTCTATGGGATATGTTCCTTTCACCCTTAGGCTCTCACCATCATTCCTCACCTCAGAAACTGACCAATGGGGTCTTTGTCCATAGCTCCCATCTCCTTTGATTCTGGGTGGCTTGGCCAATGACTTGACCAATGAGCAGCCCTGGAAGGGGATGATTCCCACCCAACATGGCTGACTCCACTACCTGTATTTCTTGATCAAAGGCCACACCTGTTCACAAGGTACCGTGAGCTGCAGAATGCAGTTGCATTGAGTTTCAGACACATCCTCTGTCTATCTTTTCAGATAAGGCCAGGTAATAACATTCTAGACCATGAATCTAGCACCATATCTCAAAGTTCTCTTAATGTCAACCTGCATCTTTGTAATTTGACACTTCCTTAGATCATCCTACTAGGTGTGTAATCTGCTTCTTACTGGGATCCAGACTTATGTATTCTTATGTAAATCTTTGGAATGGATCCATTGCATCTACCTATAATTGATTCTACAGAATTGAATCATAAATTTGGATTTTATGTCAAAATATATATATTTCTAAGGCTTTGACCATTGTACTTATAAAAAACCAGTACAATGCGAATATTCTCTTCTTTTTTATCTATTTTGTTTAAAGAAAAAAAAATGAAACAGAAAGAGGGTAGAAATAATACATAATTTCAAAAAAAGTAAGAAATCACTAGTTGGTAATTATATATTTTCCTCTTAGAAGTAGTTGTTCAAGTTACAAAAGTAAAGCATACAAAGCAGAAATTTAAACAGTGAACTGTAATCAGTTCTGTTCATCTATCCAACAAAAACTTAGTAATATGGTATTAATCCTACACACTTAAACATACATGCAGTTATATCCTTTAGAATACTTTCTTTTCCTCTCTTTTTTTTACAATAACTATAATCAATTCTCATAAACTGTTTAGAAGTTCTTCACATGTATATGTCTCTACATGTATACCTAGCCTTTCTGTATTAGAGGGAAAAACAAATCAAAACAAGTCAACAATATAAATTCCTAGAGAAACATGAAATGAAAAGGACATATAGGGCCACAACACTAGGTGATCTATGATAGTTACTATGATGTCTCTTGTTATTTTCAATAAAATTGTCTATATCATCAGGCATAGTATAATTAAACATAGCAGTACATAGCACTATTAATAAAAACCAAACATTGGAGACATTATATGACTTCAAAGGCAGTTAATAATCAAACCAGAATGGGTATCCTATTGAATCTTGTCATCTTCAGAGTTGTTGCCTCTATTCTCAGACTTGATACTATCAAGCATACCAGATTCAAATAAAATCAGTCATTACAAAACAGCGATATAGTCAACCTTCTCTGCCTCATCTCTGCTATGCTATTTTTCTGCCATTGTTGTTTACTTTTCTCCTTCATTCCATTGTCTGCCCCTTTTATTGAGGCCTTTCTGACATTGTTCCTGGAATCCTGGTGATTTTCTCTCTCTCTAGAATGTCCTTCAATATTCTTTGCAGGGTTGGATTGGTGGTCACAAACTCCCCCAGTTCCTCTTTGTCATGGAAATATCTTGTCTCTCCATTAATTTTGAGAGACAGTTTTGAAGGGTACATCAATCTGGGTTGGAGGCTATTTTCTTTCAAGGCTTGAAATATTTCACTCCAAGCTCTTCTTGATTTGATAGTTTGCATCAAGAAGTCTGCTGTGATTTTGATGAGTTTTCTTTTATAGGTTATCTGTTTCTTTTCTCTGACCACTTTTAATATTCTGCTCTTGTGATGGATTTCTGGGATCCTGATTATTATATGTCTGGGTGTAGATCTGTTTTGGTTGTAGCTGGGTGGAGTTCTGTATGCCTCATATATCTGGACATCACTTCCGTTTCCTACACTTGAGAAGTTTTTTTTAATTATTTCTGTGAATAGCCTTTTATTTCATTTGTATTTGTCCCTGGTTCTTCATTCACATATTTTATTCTTAGGTTATAAATCCTCTTGTCATCTTCTAGCCTTTGTGTCATTACTTTCTGGTTCCTTGTTATTTTTAAGAGATCTTTCCTTTCACAATCATACATTGTAAATCTATCTTCAAGTTTTGAAAGTCTGTTTTTAGTTTCTGTCAAGAATTTTTGCCAGGTTTCAATGGAGTTTTTAATTTCCTGATATTCTTTTTGGATCTGTTTCATGTATTCTAGATTTTGTTTATATTCTTCATCCAAGGCTTCTCTTCTTTCTCTGGGTTCCTCCATTCTTACATTTGTGTCTTCTTGAGAAATGCCCAGCATTTCTTTTATTAATCTTCTTATATCTTGCTTCACCTGAGTTAGAATTTCAGATTTAAATTTGTTGATGAGGTCACGGAAGTATTTCTTTATTTCCAATGAGGCTGTGTCTGATATTGCATGTTTGCTGCCCTTGATCTCTATATTTACCTCTCCTGAACTTATTTTCCCTGGGTCAACAGTTGGAGGCTTTTTGTTGTTTCTTTGTCTTGTCATGTTTCTGGTTTCTTTCAAACAGGTGATTGGTGGAGATCTCAAGACCTTTTCATATTGCTTACATTTTTTCTGAAGCATACCCTGTGCCCTGTGGATGTCATAGGTTTGGAACAGCCTCATGCCTAGTTATTGGGTCCCAAAAAGGGGCATGGCCCACCCAAGTAGATCCCACCAATCTGCTTTGAGCCAGGAACTGCCGACTGACGCCACTTCAGTTGTCAATACAAGCCTGTCATGCCCAACTCCAATATGTCGTCTAGTTGGTCACCCCACTCTGGGGAACCCAGTTCTCAGAACTCACCAAAGTCCGTGCAGCACAGTTCACCAGTTCCACTCCCTGTTGCAGCAACTCCTCCCACCAAGAGTCTCGGGCTCACCAAGTCCTGCTCTCAGCAGGGCCGTGACCTCAGCATGATCATGAGTCACCCAACTCTAACATGTGCCCAGTACAGTGACGGGAGCATGCCCAGCTCCAGCCCTCTGTCCACGCTTCTTCTTCTTTTTTTTTTTTTCTTTTTCTTTTTCCTCAGTTTCTTTCTGGGTCATGAGAATTCCTGTCCTCTCGTCTGGTCTTTCCATGGTGTTAAATTCTAGCATCTGAGCTGTTTTTCTCAGAGAGGCTATCATGCTACCTATCAATCGACCATCTTTTTCAACCCAAATATTCTCTTCTTAAACCCTACCAATCCTTAGTATTCCCATTGTGAAAACATCAACAAATCATCAACAAACAACTGGGTGAATAATATGTGAGATCTGTTCATACTGCAATACTACTTGACTATAAAGGACAAATTTGAGACCTTTAGAGGAAAATAAATGCATCTGGAAAATATAGTGTTTATGGAAGTAAATCAGACACACAAGCAGCTTAAATATCATATAGTATCTACCATTTGAGTAAGACAAAGTACAAACAAAAATGCAATAATAGATAACTAAGAGGAGACAAGAGGATGACTCTTTCACAAATGGGAAGGATTCAAGAAAACATAGTCAAGAGATGAAGAGGTAGGGAAGAAGAAACAAGTAGAATAAAAATATGCCACATACAAAAACCTGATAACCTCAATGAATGCAAGCATTATAAGTTATAAACATGAGATAATATTCATAATATCAATAATAACAAAAATAAGGAAAGGGGAATTAGAGGAGGAGAAAGGGAAGGAGAAGGGGCTTAAAGAAAAATACCAAGCCATAGTATAGATTTCCCTAAATGGCTGTAAACTGCATGGACTATAAGCAAGTACTATCAAAAAAGTAATGTAAATCATTGTCATTTTACAACTCAGCAAAAATAATTTTTCAAAAGAATTCTACTTTGATTTGTAAAAATAATACCATGTTGCTGCTTATGCTTCTTTTATTGTCATGCAGGTCAAATTCTCCTCATGTATCTGCTGTTCAACTTCATTTTTTCTCTTGTGTACCACCTATGTAGGTCTATTGCATTTTTGAAATTAGTCTGCCCATATTTTTCTATTGCTTTGTAAGAGCTCTTTACACATTAAGAATTTTAATTTTTTCTATCATAAATATTGTAAATCATATTGTGTTTTTGACTTTGACTGTTTTCAAATATAGAATTTAAAATGGTAGAATAAAAACTTTTAACTCAAAGTTTCAGTGTTTATTTCTCACAGTGTCTAGAAAGAGCATAAAAGTAAACAAAAATAACAAAAAAGCTATCAAATAGTTAATGGAAAGGTAATTTAATGCATTGGAAAGGATGGAGAAGTATCATTGAAATATTACTTCATTATTTTGAACTAGTTAAATGGAGATAATATCATCAGAACTGATACTGTTGCTTCATTTTTAAGGATAGAATGAATTCATGGATAGGAAGATATTATGTAGATTTTACAGTGAGAAAAGCAATAAAACAATAAGGTATTCTGGTTAAGTGTTTCTTAAAATTAATAAGATTCTTGGCTGCTGATTTATTTCTTGTGTTTTAGAGTCTGATTACATGTAATAATTGTTCCCTTTAATGGGATATAGTAGTATTGTGCTTCTGCATATGTACATGAAATGTACTATCTTGAATTTTTTATGTTTCACCACTTTCATTGCTATCATTCATCATGGGGGATTGGTACATATATACAGGATATCTTGATCCTTTTCACTTCTTTTTCCACACTCGTTTCTCCCCATTGTCAGGCCTCTGTTCTTGACTTTTTAAATAACAAAGTTATCCAGTTTATTTAGGGTCTATAATTGATCATTGCTACATCTTTTTCCTGGGCTACATACCAGCACCCTATCTGGTCTCTCTTTCACTCTTGTCACTCCCAGTTCATCTATCACTGATCACCTGGAATCACCCTTTAGGAAGGGTAAATATGCTATTTTCTTCCCTGTACTTAGTTTTCCAGGAGTTTCACATCCTACAGAGTGCAATCTGAAGTTCCTACCATGGCACATAAACCCCTTCCTAAGTCTCACAGGCCTCTTTGGACTCATACTTTTCATGGGGAAATCTTGTATTTTAAAAAAAACTATTTGCATTTCACACAGTCTACCTAGGTGCCATCTGTCCATGGCAGCTGCTGGGAAAGCCAGATGCCAAGATCCAGAGCACTTGTGACTATGGGAGGCTGTAGCCTTTTCTTCTGAAACAGAGGAGGAGAAGCACCCACCATCCCTGTGCGAAGTTGATGCCTAATGAGCCATACCTCCTGGAGCACAGAGTGGGCTGGTCAGAGCCAGCGCATTGCTACCCAACCTGGGATTGTTCTTGTGGGTCACACTGGTTCCATGGCTCCCATAGTTTGTTTCAGTTCAAACATCATCTGCTCACACTGGTCTCCTGGGAATTACCTTTGTGATTCCATGTACCATACTCCTTTTCTCTATTGCAGTCTTCATTCAAATGGCAATTGTTTATCTGGCTGCTATGTGTCACCTAATGGCTTGGAACTCAGTAGACATTCATCAATGTTTATGAAAAGAAAGCTGACAGAATTCTATGTATGCATGAATATTTAAAACTGTTAACACTAACACTTCATCATTTAAGACAAATCACAGAGAATTTACTACCCAAGAATTACCTTGAGGGATTAAAATAATATCAGACTATGGGTTCCAGGAGAATTTACTATTATGAATTGCCTTGAGGGATTAAAATAATACCGGACTATGGGTTCCAGGAGAAATTTTGTAGGAAAACATCAGAGATTTCTTGGTTATAAACACCACTGTAAGCTATCACAATTATCCATTATCCCTCCCTCTAAAAACTTGCAGTATGCTTCTGTCTTGGTTACTTTTCTCTCATTGCTGAGACAAAATACTTGGTGCCCAAAGTGAAGGAGGGAAGGGTTTATTTCTTACAGTTTTTGGAGGTTTATTACAGTTTTGGAGGTTTGGAACCATATTCAGCTGGCTCCAAAGCAGGCTGGTGTGGCTGCCAGTAGTAAGAGCAGAAAGGGCAAAAGAGGAAGGCACACCTCCTTCCTTCCCTTATTTTGTATGTTTCACACTGAGCAGGTGTACCAATCATACCACCAATCCCAGTGCTAGGTAATGAACAAATCACAAATGCTAGATTCAGCTGCCTCTGTTACTGAATGAAGCATGGGGGTCACCTAGACACAAACTGCAACAGCTTCCACTGTGCTAACAATGCTCCACCCATTGCAGTGTAACTGTGGAATGTAGGAAGAGTCTGGGCTACTGGCTCCAGGAATGATTAAGCCAACTTCATTGATTGTAAGCCTCTCACAGCAATTCCTTGAAATGAACCTGTTCCTCTTCTCTTTAAGTCAATGCTCACTTTCTCTAAATGTCATCCTGGTACACAGTTCAGACTGTGTATCTAGTCTGATGGGACTTCCACATGGCCTTGCTGCCTGTTGTTGCTCTAATGGGTCCCTGATGATTGAGATCACTGAGTATCCTCGATACACACTAAGCTCAAATACAGACAGAACACATATTTTAATCCCGTGTAACCATGAGTGTGTGAACTGATGTCAAGCAGACCTGGAGTGTAATTCTGTTGATCTGACTGTGTTAGTTTTAATCAGCATCCTGCTACCTATATGTTTGCTATATGAATCTGTGTGTTTTCCATGATTGTGGATTTAAAAATGTTGACTAAAAGCATTGTCATTAAAAAAAGAACCCAAAAACCTTCCCCATCTCCAACAGGTTGCATTTACAATAGTTGTTCAGTCTCTACCAGTTGGCATGTGCTAAAATTTTACTTGGACTTACTTTGTAAGTCAATTTTACTTGACTTACAAACTCAATTCATTCCCAAAGTCTGGCTATAACTAAAGTTGTCAATTGAACACTCAGGCTTCTCTATATGTCATTCAAAATCTCTCTTCTGTACAAGCAGATCTCAGTGACCCAGGATTTCACAATTAACCCCATACATAAAAGTATGTTGTAATGCTCCTTCTGGAATTCTTTAAGGGTTAAATATGTATCTGAGGTCATCTAAAGCACAAGCAGCTGGCATTCAGTTTATAACTCAAAACTTTGCTTGTAAGTTAAAATTAAAATTCTGGTCATAACTCAAATTGTTCATATGTCAGACCAATTGTAACTCAAAAGTGCACTATAACATTTGCTACAGTTAGTTAGGTCTCCTGTAAACTTGTGCTGGAGTCTAATCACTGTGTGAGGCACCAGAAAAAATTAATCTGAGGGTGGTATTGAGAGATAGCCCTTTAGGAGGTGTTTATGGTTCCCAAGGTCATCACAGAGACCCATAATCAAATTCTAGTGGCTTTATTAGCTTACACACACACACACATGCACGCACACACAAACACTCTGCAACCTTGAGTCTCTACTCTGCATCAGGAAGACCATTGCCAGATATAGCCCCTTAAATTTGAGCTTCAAGAATCATGATCCATAATAAGCCTTTTACTTTATATAACTTTTCTATTGTGTGTGATTATATTTTTTTTAAATTTTTTTTATTTAAAGAGGAAAAAACATGTAAAGGGTAGAGATAATACAGAATTTCAAAAAAAAGATAAACAGTAAGAAATCACTAGTTGATAAATTACATATTGTCCTCTTAGAAATAGTTTTTCAAGTTACAAAATTAAAGCATACAAAGTAGATATTCAAACAGTGAGACTGTAAACAGCTATGCATGCATGAGTCTCTACATGTATTTCTATCCTTTCTGTGTTAGAGGGAAAAACAAAACCTAGCAAGACAAAAGAAAACAAATTCTTATAAAAACATGAAACCAAAAAGTCATATAAACCACAGTACAAGGTGATCTACAATGATTACTGTGTTGTTTCTCATTATCTTCAATAGAATGTCTATATCATCAGGCATAAATGAATATAGCAGTACATAACAATATTAGTAAAAATAAAAACATTATAGACAGTATAAAACTTCAAAGGCAGGTAATAATCAAACCAGAGTGGATATTCTAGTGAATCTTGTTGTCTTCAGTGCAGTTGCCTATACTCTCAGACTTGATACTATCAATCATAACAGCTTTGAATAAAATCTATCAATACAAAACAGCGATCTAACAAACCAGATTCAATTATGATGAGTCATGGTAAAACAGTGTAGGTTATACAGAGCTTTAGATTAAGTTAATAGGAAATTAAGGATGATTACCGTACTATATCCTGTTATTTTTGGGAAACTGTCTGTGCCCTCAAATCTAGTACAGGTAGAATGACTGGGACAGAATATAATACATCTAAGCAGAGTGGTGTGAATAATGTGGGTTTTAAATCCTGGTGCACTATTAACAATATAGTGTATCAAGGCCATCTATGTTAGAAATTCTAGCCATCCTTCTCTGCCTCATTTCTGCTATGCTATTTTTCTGCCTTTGTTTGTCTAGTTTTCTCTTTCATTCTACTGCCTGCCCTGCTCATTGAGTTCTTTCTGCCACTGTTCCTAAAATCCTGGTATCTTTTTTCCTCTCTAGAATGTCCTTCAGCATTCTCTGTAGGGTTGGATTGGTGGTCACAAATTCCCCCATTTCCTCTTTGTCATGGAAGCATCTTGTTTCTCCATTAATTTCTAGTGACAGCTTTGCAGGGTACATCAATCTGGGCTGGAGGTTATTTTCTTTCAGGGCTTGGAATTTTTTGCTCCAAGCTCTTCTTACTCTGATGGTCTGTGTCGAGAAGTCTGCTGTGATCTTGATGGGCTTTCCTTTATAGATAATCTGTTTCTTTTCTCTGATAGCTTTTAATAGTCTGTTTTTATATTGAATTTCTGGTATGTTGATTATTATATGTCTGGGTGTAGATCAGTTTTGGTTGTAGGTGGCTGGAGTTCTGTATGCCTCACATAACTGAATGTCATTTTCTTTTCCCATGCTTGGGAAGTTTTCCTTAATTATTTCCATGAATAGCCTTTGTAATTCACCTGTTTGTATTCCTGATTCTGCATTCACATTTCTTATTCTTAAATTATAGATTCTCTTGTCGTCTTCTAGCCTTTGTATTGTTATTGCCTGTTTCCTTGTTATTTTTAAGAGATCTTTCCTTTCATGATCACACATTGCAAACTTGTCTTCAAGCTTTGATAGTCTATCCTTAGTTTCTTTTAAGGAGTTTTGCCAGCTTTCAATGGAGTTTTTAATTTCCTGGTAGTCTCTTTGAATCTGCTTCATGTATTCTATATTTTCTTTATATTCTTTATCAAACGTTTCTCTCCTTTTTTTGTGTTCCTCCTGTCTTCTGTCTATGTCTCCCTGAGAGATGCTTGGCATTTCTTTTATTACTCTACTCTTACCTTGCTTTATCTGATTTAATATTTCAGTTTTGAGCTCTTCTACAAGGTCCCAAAGATATCTCTTAATGTCTATTGAAGCCATGTCTCATGTTGCATGTTTGCCGCCCTTAGTCTCCCTTGTTTTTCCCTCTCCTGGATCAGTGCTCTCAGAGTTCTGGGCTGGGGGCCTCCTCTTGCCTCTCTCTCCTGTCATAGTTCAGGCTTCCTCCACACAGGTGTACAGTGGAGGTTCCAGCCCCCTTCCTTGTTGGCCACAGTTCCTCTGAAGCATGCTGGTAAGGGACCTCTGCCCTCTCCTGCCTGCTCTTGTCACTGAGGTGTAAGCAGGGACTGCATATGCCGGCCCCTCCCCACCAGGCCAGCCCAACTTCAGGGGCCTTCACCAGGTTAGTGCATGCTAGGCACAGGGAATTTATTTGGGATGGCTCACTGGGTTCCAGCTAGAGGTGTGACCCACTCCAAGCAAATCCCATGAATCTGCTCTGGGGAGGAAACAATCAACTGAAGTCACTGTCACTCCCAGTTCAGGCTCCTCCTGCCCGATTTCGACATGTCACCCATTTGGTTGCACCCTTCGCATTGGGGGGATCTCATTCCCTGCACTGACTATGTAGTAATGAAGGTCTGTTTGCCAGTTCCACTCTCCATTGGGCTAACCAACCCCCAATTTCCAGTGCAGCTATGGCTCCTGTGAGTGGCAGCGTGAATGAGTTTGGGCGGCTCTGCTGGCCGGAGTGAATTTGTAAATTCAGGCTGGCACAAACTTGGCAGGTCACAGTGAAAGCTCTGTTTTCAGTAATTTTAGCTGTTCCAATTGTAGCCCCAAGTCTTCATGTTTGACGAGATTTTTTACAGTTTAATTTCTTCCTGTGTCAAGAGGATCCATCTTCCTCTGTCTGGTTCTCTCCAGGATGTTTTATTCTGGCATATGAGTTGTTTCTTCCGGGAGGCATTGTATTTTGTTGCTCACTGATCGGCCATCTTTAGCTCCTTGTGATTATATTTATAGCAACAGAAAATTGCCTACTATAGGATTTCACTTACCTTAACAGTGTCCCAACCCCAACTCTTTATCTTATTTCTGAACATTGTGAGAAAGGATCACTTACTGACACATTGAAATCAACAAATGCTATGTCTTTATTACTCCTTTTGTTTATCAGCCCATTGGTTAAAACAATGTGCACAATGTGTCACCATGTTTTGTTAACATGCACTAATCTTTGGTGATCATCACCTTGGTGTTTTGTTTTTACAGATAACACAATTAATTCTTTAGTCTACAGTTTTGCCAGGCATTGTTCACCAGCCTCTAGTTCTGTTGTTTCATTCTCCACTTTTATCTCCATTTTAGAAATAAGAAAATATATCTCCTGTCACTTGTCCTATCCTCCTTCAATCAGCTACCAAGGCCACTTACTCAATACCATTACAGAGCAATGTCTGTCTTCTATTCTAACAGCTTGGAACTTCAGACCTGGCTTTATTTAAAGCAACTGAGTATTGTTTTTCTAGCCTTAATCATGCTTTACTTGATTAATAGGCTTTTAAGAAGTGTGAGATATATCTTCTGTGCTGAGGATATGGCTGTGCTCATAGACATTATACCCAACTAGGAGACAGGAATGCAAGAGTCAAGTCCATGGAGATGATGGGCTCCTAGTGGCAACTGGTAAAGCAGGAGCTGCATCTGTATTTAGGATTGTAATCTGTCAATATTTGAAAATGGGGCTTCTGAGAAGGGAATGTGCCAAGGAGTCACCTGGGAATCTGGTCAAAGGCAAATTCTGACCCAAGATAACTGGAGAGGGACCAAAGTTCTGTTTGCAACAAGGCCGCAGATGTGAAGAACACATTAAGGAGGAGGTTCAGGGGGATTGGAGAACAAGGACACTGGAGGCAAGGAAATGGTTTGGAAGGCTGTGATAGTGATCTGCAAGGAGAAAGAGCACAAGCCAGAGTACATTTGTGTACTTCTTGGAGCCTACAGATTGATTTTATTTATGAAAAATAGATGTTGAGTATTTTTCTCACATCTGTTAGCAGTTGTACAGGTTAAGGGGTTGAGGGAGGAAAACCCCTGGGCTGATCTCAGTTCTTCATCACTGGCCTGGGATCCTTCAATGGCTTCAAGGCCATTGAAGTTGCAGTTATCTCATTTAACCTGTAAGATGAAAAGTTGCATGTTATGGGATGATTGTTTCCTCACCAAAATTCCTTTGTTGGAGTCCCAAACTGGGAACCATACAAAATAATCTTATCTGGAAATAGAGTTGCTGCAGATATGATGAGTTGAGATTAGGTCCTACAGTAGTGTGTGTATGTGAGATCTAGTCCAAAGGATTGATGTCCTCAAAAAAAGAGAGAATTTAAACATAGATGCAGACACAGGGAAAAGACCACATGAAATTTAGCATTATGATGCCACATGCTAAGGAATAGCAAGATCAAGAAGAGAGACTGAGATGGATAATAGACCCTGGCTCTCTCAGAGGGAAAGGCATGTTGGTGCATTCTGAGTCTTGGCCTGCCAGGACCCATGTGAGACAATGGCTGCTGTTCAAGGCTACTTAGTATGGAACTTGTCACATAGCCCTAGCAAGCCCTAACACTATTATGTAAATCTTAAGGTTTGACATAGGAAATAAGAACCAAATGCAGTTATACCAGAAAATTTTTGCTTTTCCAGCTGTTACTGATTTGTGATTCTCTTTTAATTCATATTTTCCTTTAAGAAAATTTTCCCCCAGTCTTCACCTCTGGTGTTTACTTGTGATTTTTACTAATAGCTTCAATTACTAATGTAATTCAACACAAAGACAACATCTTTTCAGGCATAGGCTCAGGGCATAAGGACTTTGGAGGAGACATTCTGAAACATAATAGTAATAGTTCTTGCCTTACCTCAGCAACAAAAAAATCTGACAATTATTGATTTTTGAACTATGCAAGATTATTTTGGCAAAAGCTGGTAATTGTCCTCTGTCATCTCAGAAATAATAGCATCTAGGTCTTAGAAAACAAACAAAAACACATCTGTCTTCACATAAAAAAATACCATTTTTACAGTGTCCCAGGGGAAATGGAAAGTGTCTTTTATTTTACAGTTAATTTGCTGATTTGATCTATTTCCTGTTTCCTGAAGTTCAAAATATATAGAGAGAAAAGGCAGGAAGGGCACCTTTCAGAAAGATGAAGGGAATGCCCTCTCCCCTCTTTCCTTTTAGAAATGTATTGAATTAGATCCCCTAGAAAAAATTGAGGGCATTTGACCAGAGTGAGACAAAGCAGAAAACCTGAGGAAGGAATAGTAGTAGTAGAGTTGTAATGTAGTTTTCCAGATGGAGGGAAATTCAAGCCTGGAATCTGATTGAAGTGTATTTACTTTGCTCTAAAATAAGCCTATTTACTTTCCTTGCTGGCCACTCATGTCTTCCATGTCTTAGTTTCTTCATCTGCAAATCCGATCGCTTGTATTTTAGGCATAGAATACATAGGCAATTGAAAGCATTTCATAGGAATCCATTTGGCTTTCAGTAAATGTTTTATAGCCATAAAAGGACAGGCTGCCCTTTAAGCCTGTTAGCTATTGAGCATACTGAACATCACAGGCACTGGAAAGGCACTCTGCATGCTTTTTCTCATTTAACCTTCATTCCTGATTTAACAATCTTACTAGTGAGGTGCCATTCTATCTCCACTCTATAGATGTACAACCAGAGACCAGAGATGCTAACCAGGTCCAGAGACCAGGAAGAAAGAGCACTGGGGCTCAGATTCAGCTCAGCTGTGCAGGCTCTCAAGTGCCAGCATCAGCAGGTTCCTTGCTGCCACCTTCTTGATGACACCACTGACACTGGGGTGTCTCTGTGGTGACCATCGTGACTGAGGAGAATGGAGCAGTTTGTGTTTCTAGTGCCTCTGTGTAGCTGGCACTATGGAACTGTGGTGTTTGTACTCAGGGCAGGGATTCAGGTGGTCTGGAGTGGGACCCTTGACATTAATGTTCAAGGGTTTCCTGGGTGATTTTGAGGACAGCTGGGTTTTCTAATCACTGCTTTCTCTATCTATGTTTAATGATGTAATATCTTTTCTGTGTTCTACTTATTTAGTATGTAGGTTTCTGACAGAGAAAAGAGCTGAGAAAATAGTCTTAGGAGGGAAAGACTAGTTGCTACTTAAAGAATTCCTTCTGTAGGAAAGGCAGGTCTGGTGCTAGAAAGAACTGTGAATTATAAAAATGTAAGAAAGAATTTGTCATTCCCTTCTTTGCCCAGCATCTGGTGAGCTTTAGAAATGTGTGACCATTCTTCCTCAAATGTGTCTGTTATGAGGTTGGAAGGGAAGAGGGGCATGCTAACTTCACTTGGTGAAGCCCCTGCTTAGAGAATTATTGATTGGAAGTAATAATAAGTGACAACCTCACAACTTGTAATTCATTAATAATCCTCCTTCAATTTATGCAAAATGACTAACTCCCCCCAAATTACTACATGTGGTCGATTGCAAATCTGATGAAGAGAAACAACAATATTCCATTTACAAATGTCATAAGGCTGGTATTTCCCATCTATTTGGAAAATTGGCCCAAGTAATTAAGGAGTATGGGGAATTATAAAGATGAAAAACACCCGGAAAACAGTGCATATGGAAGTTTCAATGCTGTTTTACTTCTATTGTTACATTTTAATGACTTAATTTTCCATGGATAGTATATTTAAAATGTCAATTACTGGGTTAAAACAAGCAATTTCATTATCATCTGAGAAAGACAGATACTGTATTTTTCAAAGAGAAAACTCACTTCTTTGGCTTCTCCACAAAGTATTGAAAATGTTTCCTTCCAATGATTTTCACTGTGATCTCAGGCATTGCATCTGATCCACGAGGCATCTTCTGCACTGAGGGTATGATTCTTCACAAAGTCCCTTCAGATCTGTACAGGTGGAATAAATGAATAACTCCTTTTGTTTTTCCACTTATCTACTGCAGCTTTCTTGTCAATAACAAGAATAACAACAATACCAGAACTGCCGCTTCCCTAGGAAGGAGTCAAAGCAAATCCGTCTGGAACCTTGACCCCCAAGTTAAAGGTACTTGGAAAACAGGCATTGCACAAATGTCACTGTGATGTCTGTGCTGTTTGCTGAAAGCAGAAGATGAAATTCTCGTGTGAAAACTGCAACAGCCTTAACTCAAAGAGGAGAAATTGAGACTGAAATAGTTTGGCACTATTAAAATAACTAGTTAACACAACTAGTGATTAAAACTTCAATTTAGTTGCTTCATCACAACTTATTATTCTTTGTCTTGTTTAAAATCTAAGTAACTAATTATAGCTGCATTTCTGGACATTTATTTACTTAAAAGGGCTCCAGTGCCATAGAAAAGTTGTATTAAATAAATTTACATGCTTTTCTCTGGTTAACAAATTTAACTTGAGCAAGCCAGGAATCTAACAAGCAGGAGTGCAATCATGCCAACTGATACCTATATTGTCTCACTTAACACCTCTAGGAAAGCTGTAAGAGGTTCAAAGTTGTTACCATCACTCTTTTTTACAGTCAAGGTAACATCACTATGTAACTCATTCAAGTCAACATCAATTGTGCATTAATTAGGAGAGCTAATTAGAAGTAGGCCAGAGTCACACAGTAGAATCCATGCTCTGTTCTGAGGTACCTTTCCCATCCTGAAACTTGGGCAGTCCAGTTCTGCTCTGAGGGTGGAAGGTGAATTCAAGGAGGCTTGGTGCTTGAAGGAATACTGTACAGAGGGAATGGGGCTTCTGTTCATCATCTGCTTCAGGTATGGTCAATCTGAGACTCAAGCAGAGACCCTCGTCAGATGACTATTGGGGTGTAGAGAGCTATGGTGTACAGGGTATGCTGCAAGCCTGGCCTCAGCTGATCATTCCCATTAGATGCTTGAAGTCTCTAGCCCACATGCCATACTGGCATTACAGATTGGGAAACCAAGGCCCAGAGAATGTTTGTTGTTGCACAGGGTCACACAGCATCAGGGCCCAGGGCTATCTAGGGGTCTAGTTGACAGCTAGACCAGGGCTTCCTCTTTGTAAGACCAGGTTTCCCTAGAGGAAGGGCAGCTCTCACCTAACCTGCAGCCTCTTGCACCTTGTGTAGACATTTCAGACCCAGAATTAGTGGTGCCAAGTCCCTTCCCTCCCAGAAGGGGCTCCCAGCACTGGGCCTTCCCAGGTCAGAGCAAAGGCCGCCTACTACTGAGGTGATATCCCTACCAGATGGTTCAGACAGTTTGGGATTGCCTTCTGCAGTCTGAGAGGGGACCAGGAACAGCAGGGATGGCCTGAAATCACAGCTACTTGGGTCACTAAAAGCAGGTTGCTGAGCAGGGCCAGTGTCCTCTGCAGGGGGAGGTGTAGGCTGGGGCAGGAACTCAGTGGGATGTGGGGAGATTCAGGAGTGTAGGGTTACAGAAGGACAGGAGGTGCAGGCAAGTATGGGCAGGTGCAGATCCAGACTCAGGGCTCAGTGCTGGCTTCCTGGAGGACTGGAGCTGTTCTGGGAGCCAGGCTTACCTGGGGCTCACCTGACCAGTGGGCTTTATTCTTTTCATGAAATTTGCACACAACTAAATTAAGAAAGTTAGTTGTGTGCAAATTCCTGCTTCTTGACTGGCTGGTTTTAGGTTCCTTTCTTTTCCCTGAGATTCGGTTTCTCAATTGTAAGGGGAGGCAGAATTTCACATGAACCTAAATGTGAGTTGGTGACAAAATTAAACAAGAATCTAAGGGTAATAAGAGCATTGAGTGCCAGCTTGGTACCAGATCCCTCATTTGAGCCATCTTATAAGTTAACATGTATCAATAAAATAATCTGATTTCTGCTTTAAAGAACATGGAAAATAAGGCTTGTCGATTGAGATGCTACCAGAGGCCCTGCAGCAGCAAGCAGCAGAGCTAGGGTTCTAGGGTAGGCCTTTATATCCCAGAAACATGGGCAGTTTCCACGACATTAGAAATGTTGAGCACTGTGGGCAAAGCCTCTTCCAGCTGACTCCATAGTGCTGTTCCAGGGGACCATAGTGCTGTTCCAGCATTGTCCCTGCCTCTGCCTCTCGTGGTGCTGGGTTTTGCAGTTTCCTGCACCCTGTACTAGCATCTATAGGCAGAGAGATACACAAGGCTGCCCTGGGCTCACTATCCAGAGGGTGGACAAAGACTTCTTCTATGTACACGGCTGCAGGACACAGAGGAGAGAGGAGACTACCCTGCTCCTCAGGGCTATAAGACCAATCTACACAGGGCCTAGCCCTGCCTCAGCCCCTCCTCCAATTGCATGTTGAAAGGTTCAGCCACAGTGGAGAAGGTCCATGGTGTCAAGGCCTCCCACACTCTGGTTTCAAGCTCCATCTCTACCCTGATCTCCCATGATTTCTCCACTTAGCCTGACCTACTCCTGACCTGACTGGTTTCATCTCCCTGCTTCAGCTTTGCTCACTGTTTCTTGTGTCTGCAATACCCTTCTGCTTCTATGCTGTGTCATCCTGCTTAGCTGTGCTCTCAGTTCTGTTTGAGATGATGGAGAGGGTACCCTAGAGATCAGACACTTCTAGCTCAAGTCCTGCTCTGGATGTTCATATGATCTTGGCCAAGTTGCTTTACATCTTTGTGCTTTAGTCTCCTCTTTTACCCAATGTGGATGATTAATAATGAAGATCGAGTTATGGAAATCAAGCATGTATGACAATGCCTGACACATAATGAGAAAAATAGATATTTGCTGTTATTATTATTTGTCAAGAAGCAAACTAGATCTCAGGCACTGAGTGTGGTTTCTTCATCCTCTATAATTTGTGGTTTCTTTTAGGGAACCTGCCTGTTTTGCCAAGAAGGTGGCTGTTTGCTTACTTTGGTTATCATGTCTTCCTAGGTCAAGCTTGTGGACATCACGAAGATGTCCCTGTCCTACTCTCTGGGCCTAGAAATGCTACCTTCCAGGAGTGCTAACTTTTTAAATGTGATTTAGCTAAGGATTGTGATATTGGAGATTACCCTGGATTATCACGCGTGTCCCTGTAAGAGAGGTAGTAGAAGCAAGGGTGTGCATGCTTTGATGAAAGGGTTAAACATTAAGGAATGCAGAGGTCTCCAAAAGCTAGGAAAGACAAGGAAACGGATTCCCTTCTGGAGTCTCCATGAAGAACCACTCCTGTTGAGCTTCTGGATGCAGCCCAGTGAGACTGGTTTGGGACACATGGCCACCAGAAGTGTAATAGTCACCAAATGTGTGCTGGTTCATCATAGCAACCCTATGGAAGAGTAAAGTTGAACTATTCTGGACTCTATCTCTTCCATTTTTCTTAAATATTCAGAACTATAGCTAGACTAAAGTAAGGACTCTATTTCTTTTAACTAAATAAATGAAAGAGAACAGAACAAAAATCAAACTTCACAATTTCTTTCCGGAAAGAGTACTCAGTGGTGCTTGGTCACCATGATGCATTTTCCTTTGTGTATTTCTGGGAGTGGAGCCCTCTCTTTCTGTACCAAGGAGTTTCTGCGAGGGCTGTCAGTCCCTCATTCCACTCACCTGTGACTTAAGAAGGCTGCTCTTATCAGTGAGCCACATGCAGACAGTGGAGGAAAGCGAGGTCTTCTCTCTGCTGGCCAAGCCCCTGAGGACAGGTGCTGAGATTTTGGCAGATTTCTGCACCTAGGCATTCTGTCTTTCTCTCAAGAAGAGGAAGAGGCCAACCAGCTGACCAAGGTGAGCAGAGTGGAAAGAGCCAGCATGGGAAGGAGAGGAAAGCAAGGAGACTAGTCCCCCATGCCTGGAATTTGACCCTAGAACTCTCAGATACAGAAGCAGTTCATTTCCCTCTCTCTGAAAACATTTGAGGTGTACCTGATTGATCTTTACTGGGAGCTTGAGTCATACAGAGACTTAAACTTGTTCAAGTTTACATATGGGACAAAAACTGACTGACACTTTGAGTTTCAGTGTAAACTCTGTGATGACGTTTAAAAGAAAACATATTGATTTTCATTAAATCAGTTATTTGAGTAAAGATTACCTTTGACTTTATCTTGGATTTCCAGGTCTCACACATGCTAACTTGAATCAGTGACATTGGAGGAGAACATTGGACAGTTCTGTCAGTCTATTGATAGTCAGGAAACACTCAATATATTTTTAGACCAAAAGAAATCTCTGCTCTGCCACTTCCAACCAGATCACCTTGAAAATGTAATTGAATTTTTCTATCTGTAAGGTGGAGACCAACAGTTATTTCCCTGTAAGATTTTAAACAAGTTTGGAGATCAGGTACTCAGAGTCCCTAACAAACAGTAGGCTCACAATGCATTTTTACTTATAACAAAAGCAGCTAACATCTAGTGGATATTTATTATATGTCACATACTTCCAAGAGCTTCCTTTCAACATCCTTTGTAATCCTCAAAACAGCTTCATGGAGTAACAACTGTAATTGTTCCCATTTTACAGATGAGGAACCTGAGGCTTAGGGAAGGTTCCCTGCTCTGGTAAAAGTAGCTAGGAAGATCCAGAATGTAATGGAACAAGACCTTTACAGCCCAAACTACACAGTTCATCTGTGAATGCTAGTTAGCCATTGTTACTGTAATTATTATGAACATTCACATTTTATTGATGCTGTTTTAAGACTCCAAATATCTCTTCCAGTGTTCAGTCTATGATAGAAGTTTTAAGGAGGAGTGGCCTTTCCTGGAATTTTCATTTCACACTCTGCTTTATGAATGACATAACCAAGAAACATCTCTCTGGCGGTTTATATTAAACAAGGCAAAACAAAAAGCTTTGCAATAAATGTCCCTATAAGATTAAATACTGTGGTTAAAACTGCCTTCCTTGGACTCAACAGCTTTAGATTATGAGTCACCAGAGAAAGAGTTCACAGAAACATTTTCACCCACTAAAGTCAGTGGTTTCTCTTTCCCCCCAAAGAAAGATAAATAACTGTAATAAGGGGGCCCCAGCTACTTCCTTGTAAAACTGCATAACTTTACATTTACCATCAGAGAAATAAAGAGAGCAAAGAATGGTCTCCATTGTTTTATTTTTGCCCACATAAGTCAAAGTACAATGAGTTTATTAGCAGAAAGGAATAAAGAATTATTCATTTGAACAATTTAATGACAGATCTATAAAAATGAGGCATTTTATAGTGAAGCCCCTATCTGAATAGAGGGGATACTCACACTGCTGTAGAGCATCACCGTGAAGAATATTAGGGTATGCACTGGGTTTCTCCTCCAAGGGACAAGCAAGACTCAAGTTAACCTTTGCAAACAATGTGTGATGCAGGTGAACAGACAAGTGAGTACAGGGTGGATTAAGGCTAGAATGCAAACATTGCCAAGCTCCTCTCCAATTTAAAATACTCTAATAGTTCTGGGGAAACAACACTGGATATTGTACAAGACCATGCATATTCATCAGATGGACCGACTTCATACTCTGTGGTACTTTTTCCTAGGACTTCCGTACCAAACTGCCATAAATGGGTAGATAAAATACAAAATTGTTTGTTTCACCATTCTGTGTGCTGGAAACCTAAAATCAGGTGTTGGCAGGGTGGGTTCCTTCAGAGGATGTTGAAAGAGAATGGGTTTCATGGTTTTGGAAGTCTGCTGGCAAATGTAGTGTTACTCAGTGTGACAGTTTATCCTGGAGTGTTACCTTCATTGGATCAGGAAACACTTAGGTTTGTAGAGCACCCTGGGTGTGTCTGGAGGTGATAAAGGTGTGGCCCTGGGCACCATACCTGGTTCCTCACCTTTCCTTTCTGGGGGTCTTCCTCTGCTCTGTCCCCAGCCTCCATAAGCTATTAGCTTTGGTCCACTACACACTTCTGCTATGATGCTTCTGCCTTGGAGCTAGTCAAGAGCAGGCTGAATTCCCCCAAATAAGCCAAATAAGACCTTTTCTCCCATAAATTGTGCATGCCAGGAGCTGCATCAAACAATAGGAAAGCTGAGTGGCATATTTGCCTTAAGATCTTTAACTTCATCCTCACATGATACTCTCCTGTGCAGGTATCTGACAAAATTTATTGGATTTTTTTAAACAGGGAATCAAACTCAGGACCTTCAGCTTACCACACAGGGGCTCTGCTGCTGAGCTATATACCTGGCCCTATTTCCTGGATTTTTAAAAGTTTTATTTCCTTATTAATGTATGTTTGCAGTACATAATGATTACATTAAGCACATGAGTTGACATTATGTCTTAACTCTTTTTCTATCCCATTCCTTTTCTCTCTCTCCTTCATTTCTTCATCTCTTGGTCCTCTTCCCTTTTGAAAAAGAACCATCTCCCTATTTCCTATTATTTATCTTTTATTTTGCTCTTTATTTATAATTTTGGTTTCTCTCAAAAGAGAAAGCATTTAAGCTTATGTTGTCTTACCTATTTCACTTAACATTATGGTCTCAAGGAATCTATTTTCCTGCAAATGACTTAAGCTTGTCTTTCTTTATGCAGAGCAGTACTCCACTGAACATCAATACAACATTTTTTTTATTCATTTATCTCTTGATGGTCATATGAATTGCTTCCAAGATTTAGCTATTATGAATTAAGCTATGATAAATATGGTGTATCTGTTAGGGTGTACTAGAGAAACAGAAATAACAAGATACACAGATACATAAGAAATTACAAGATGGGCTTACAATGGTCAGCCACAAAGTTGGATGAGGGAGCATGTAGAGGATGTCTGCACACTGGAGGAGTCCAGCCCAAGGGCTGGAGCTTACTGCAGTGTTCCATGCAAGTCTGCATCAGGAGGTCAATGGGTCTGTGATGGAAGACTGAAGAGTCTATAATGATGAAGGCTGAAAAGTCCCAGGCAGAAGCCAAATAGTCTGCACCAGGACCCAGGAAACGTTTTCAAAACTGAAGGTGAAGACTGAAGTTCCTTGGAAGAAGTAGCAATCAGTCCCTCCTCAAGCAGTCAGCCTTTTATTGCATGCAGACTGCTCCACTAAGGTGGATGTAGCACTCATACCATCTACTTGCCCTCCTCTTGAAAAGGATGAGGATGTTACAAACTATGGATCCTGGACCCCTGCTGAATCACTTAGTTAAACTTCTGACCTTCTCAAACTGACATAATGAACAATATCTTAGAATGGTAACAGCTTATCTTCTATACCTCAGGAGACAGAGCTGCTGAATCCCTTAGTTAAGCTTCTAGGCTTCTCAATTGACACAATGCATAAACCATATCACATGGATATATACATATATATATATATATATATATATATCAGATGGATATACATATATATCTGATATATGCATATCCATGTGATATGGTTATATCCATGTGATATACATATATATCTGACTGTAATATGATGTCTTTAACTCTTTCAGAAAGATACTGAGAAAGAGAATAACTGTGTTGAATGGAATGGAATTTCTATTTTTGGTCTTTTGAGGAATCTGCATAGTAATTTCCATAATAGCTGCACCAATTCAACATCTCTGGTTCTTGAAGAAATAAAAAATTAAAGCAATACTGAGATTACTCCAGACAGAATGGATAACATCAAGAAATCAAGTAATAATGAATGTTGAAGAGATTACAGGGAAAAAGGAACCCTTCTACATCGTAGGTGAGAAAGTGAACTTGTATAACCTAATTTCCTGTTTTTATATGTGATATTCCAGTAAGACCCCTCTGAACTCTGTTACCATCCTGTTTCTATGTAAAGGCATATTGTGAGATGCTGAGGATTAGTGATAGGACTATAGTATATAAATATTGGTAGCACAAAATTCAACCTTTAACAGGATCCTAAGCTTGGCTTGCTCTTAGAATGATGTTCCTTCCAACAAGCTATCTTGTCTCTCAGTGACTTTGTTTCTTCATGGATAACACCAGTATGTACCATACCATGAGGATAAAATGAGTTAAGAGGTATTTAGAAGAGTGTTTGGCACATGCAAGAATTTGCTGCTATCAGCATTTATCTCTTTAGCATCCTTTATTGTGGCCTCTTTTATTTTCCCTTGTGACGCCTCCAACTTCCCCTGCTACTCTTCCACTCCTTTTCTCCTTAACTGTACCTGCAGTCACCTGCAGGGTTCCTTAAACTGTCCCTATCATTGAGTCCTTAATGCCTTTGCAGAGTCTCTTTGTCAATTTTTCCTGAAAAACAGCAAACTTTCTTGTGGACCTACTTCAGACCTGTACCATGAGCTCAAGTGTCATCCAATCTGTGAAGCTATCTATCACACAGTGTTACCAATCAGGTGTCTATCTCTCAGTAAATCAGCAGTTTAATGAACATGTGATATCAATAGTAATTACTTGTTCAATATATTCCTCCCTGCCCAGTTCTGCTGATGATAAATAGTATGTAATATTCTCCACAGAGGCAGCTAGCTCTAAGTGCAGTGCTGGCACATAGTATGTGATCACAAAGGCATGTTGAGTACATAAAAGAAAATAAACTCAGTGGATGGATTGTTAAGTATGTAATGATGTCCATAAGTAAGCACAGTGTAACAAAGGATAGTAGCTACTCTTTATTTGAGGTTTTCTCTGTGCTAGACATTGGGTAAGGTATTTCACTTGTGATACCTCATTTATTTCAGTAATGATCCCACAAAAGACATTATTTTTACTGTTTTGCTGATGAGAAACCTATTACCTAAGTGCTGGATTATTCAGGATCCTTGGTTGTAATACCAAAGCCCCTATGAGAGCCAGATAGCAAAAATGGCATTTCTCAAAGGATGCAAGTGCTGTAATGAACAGGCCTCTGGAAGAGTCAGGGACCAAGGAGGAGAATTTTCTCTTTCCAATCCTGTCTTGGCACTTGTCTGCACATCAGCCTAATTTATTCTTCCTTCTGGCATGAATTGGTGTCTTTGATACCTCAGGCCATGGGGAAGGAAATCATCAATCATAGTTCATGAGTTTGCATCATTTCCATTCAAGGGTCCAAGAAAACCTAGAATGTCTTAGTCTCATGTGCTAGGGAAGAAGTTATGATGACCTGGTTTGGGCCAGGGGGCAATTGCAGCAATCAACAGTTGCATCAGAGAAAGGGAGAACAAAAGAATCGTGTACAAGACTATTATCAGAGCCCTGAGTCAGAGGGTTATAACATGCAGAAATCTGATACAATTAACCTGGCAGGATGTTGAATGCCTTGCCTGAGATTGTGCAGAAAATATATGATACACCAGCACTTCTGAGTCTCATCTGCTGAACTTAAAGCATTTTATTTCCTTCTTGAAGTATTATGTTACTAAACTCTCAAGCATTCTGTTCTAATTTGCTTTGTTCTGTTTTATTCTCTTTAAAATAGAAAAAATTTTTAAATGGCCTAAAATAAAATTAAAAATTCTAAATAGTGAGTGCAGAACACAAGTCGTAATCACAGAAGAACCTGGTCACTTTTGCCATGAGCTTGCTGTGTCCTGCACTGGGAGGAACACCACTTGTTTTGAATCTAGCATCCACCACTAGAGCCACAGTGTTGTAGCCTGGACTGCTCCACTCCCTGGTCCCAGTCCATCCCTGTCTCCCAGGGTGACGGCTTTCAGAGCTGGACCCTTTGGGAGAGTAGTTCATGCGGTTTCTGGGCTCATTAGCAGGATTAGTGTCCTTACAAAAGAGTTTCCAGAGTGCCTGTGCATCCCTTTCACTGTGTGGGCTCCCAAGAGGAAGACAGACATCTGTGTACCCAGAAATGGACCCCAACACTGAACAGGTGCTAGCTCAGTCTCAAACTTAAGAATAAATTTCCATTACCTATAAACCAGCTTCTCTGTGGCATTTTGCTACAGCAACCTCAGTGGATTAAGGCAAACACAATGTCAAGGTTGAAAGTAACATTAGAAATATCAGGTCTGATCATTCTTCCACAAGCCAGATGGGAAATGAGTGTGCTTTGTAACATTCTGGCCCAGCGATGGGGAGGACTCAGGCAATTGTGTAGGAAGAGAATAAGAGCATTGGCTCTGCAGCTAGGAGGACTGAACTCAAATCTCATTCTTCCACTTTGTACCTTCATGCCCCATCAAGGGCAGTGGGCTTAGTAATTAGCTTTGGTACTTTACTCTGTAAAGAGAAATGAAGAAGTGGCTCATCCTGTTCTTAAAGTCATACTCGCCATTCATGCACAAGTATAGGCATTCCTCTAAGAGTTTTTTGTATTCCTCAACACAGTTACTGCTTCCAGGGGAGGAAACTGAAGCAGAAAAGTCAGTGCCTCACCAGTGCTGTGGCTAGTTAGTGGTGGAGCTGGGCTCTAGACATGTGAAGTCTGGCTGCAGAGCTTATGAATCCCCCACCATCAAAGGCCTCCCCTTGCCATCGGTGGGGCCAGCAAGTGACACAACACATGTGAAGCACAGTGCCCATTCTGTGTCCTTGGTAACTGTTCTGGCTGCTGTCTCTTTGCTCTTCCAGGCTTACCAAAGCCTCAGTGACAGCAACTCCCAAATTGCTGAATTCTCCTGGGAAGAGAGGGCAGCCCATCATTTTTCTGAAGGAGGAAGGTGTCTAACATTCACACCACCCATGAACACAGACTTCTTGTAAGGGGATAACAAAGTGACTCAGAAAAGATGTTTCTTGGTAGCACCTCTGAGCACCTAAATTCATTTTCATGATGAAAGTTACCATATTTGTATCACTGAAGGATCAGTGTCAGTCACATATTTATTGAGATAAGTTTAAGGCATTGTGGTGAGTTGTTGAGAATACAATGATGAATTGGATTTAAGCACCTTTCTCAAGATAACCAATAGGAAAGATAAAAGTTTCACAACTAAACATTATACAAGATATAAAGTCAGAAGAGATAAGGAGAAATAAATACAAAAAGTTGAAGGTGAAGAATTTCCTTCAGAATAGTAAGATGGGGAAGATTTTATGAAGGCTGGCCTATGAATCAACCTTTGAAATTCAACAGTTCAGATGCAAAAGACAAAATACACACTAAGCACAGGGAATAACATAAGGAAAGACAAGAAAAGAAATTATGAGGTGTTGAGCATTCCTTCCTAGTTTGATCTGAAGAAAGGTAGAAAAAACTGGGAGGCAGTTTGGGCCAGACCTTACAGGACTCGAGTACCAAATGAAAATGCAATCATTGTTTTTCATTAGGACCGAGATGTGTGTGTTACTTTACAGTAAAAATAAAATCATCTCAGTGTTGGCCAGGAGAGCCCATGCCATGTGAGGAAATGCAAACAGACAGCACCTAAGTCTGGGAAGTTTAGTGTTTTTTCACACAGTGCTTTGCAATAGTTTAGGCAAATCTCCATGACAATTGTCACCTAGATACAAGAATTCCATGGCATCTCTCAAATACTCTTCTGCATGCCCTTGACAGGAGAAGAAAGTGCCTGGAGGATCCCACCTGGAATGGGATGCTGTCCCTACTTGTAGCCCACTAGTCAGCACAGGGGATTGGGCCTGACCAAATGGGCTGGAGAAGGTGGGCCTCAGCCTGTGAGACTAAGAGAAGTAGATAAAGGTGACTGTGTGGTGTCTACCACACCCATGCTGGTAGACATGAAAAGTCATCGTGATTCTGAACAAGTTTGTATTTACAAACAAAATATAGATATGTAAAATTTCTAATATGCTCTTAACAAGATTTTCCCCATCTGTTACATTTAACACTTTTAAGTGAAGAAAATATTGTTTATGGCTTATCTGCCCACAGCACATATGAAAGAAAGACACCTATTTATTTCTGTAATCTGCTGTTATTATCTCAGAGTAGCATGAATCAATGTGCTCACAGCCGACATACCCTCATTTGGCTTCAGTTAAAAGCTACAGCCTAATTTGTTGGACACAGCTCCTGTCAGAACATGACAAGAGAGGAGCTCAGAGGACGCACATGTATATGGTTGCACACACAAGCTTCCTGCATAGATGTTGCTATATAGCTCAATGTACTTTGCTTGCCATGAGTTGGAATAAACAGCTAGTATAGTTGAATCAAGAGTGACTGAGCTCTAGAATCAGGAAAGAGAATTCTTACTCTGTGGACTACTTTCCCTGTGACTTTAAGCTTCTCTCCATTTTAATGACATAAGTAACAAGAGTCATTGTAAAATGTATTAATAATAATAATACCTAAAATGAATTAACAGGCTGATTTATGTACACATTTTACATGTGAATTTCCTGATCACTTGCTTACTTCTCATTCTCTTCTTCTCCTTCCTATCTATCTATCATCTGTCAATCAATCTATAATCTATATCATCTGTCTATCATCTATTATCTATCTGTCTATCTATGTCAATCACCAACATTCATATGCAGTGGGTGGGCTATTCCATTATGAGTCTAAAGTGAAATATAGGAATATCCAACAAACTGAACTGGTGGGAATGGATTTATGGGTTTATTCTAGGGGTAGAGAAGATCCACTGAAGAAGAATAAAGTATTCTTTGTAGGTAATCTAGGATTGAGCCTCAAATAGGATGACAATTGCAACATTTAGTTGAAGTATAGATATCCAGCCATGTAGGGCCCTCTGTGTATAGCTAGATGGAGATGACAAAGGAAGCATCACAGGGACACAAGCAGCACTTGTCTGGTGAAAGGTAATAATGCATTATGCAAAAAGGGGAATAGAAGGTCCTTCTTCCACGAGGCAGGAGGCCTAGTGCAGGCCAGTACTGTAAAGATCACATGGGAGCAACTCCATGTGACCTCTCAGAGATTGGGTGTTTGGAGCATTCCAGACCATGGCATCTTTGGCAGAACACCCTCAGCCAAAAACAGGGAAAGACCATGCTGGCTTCCCTCATATCCTCACCAGAAAGAAACTTCATGAAAGGGTAATATTCATGTGTCAGTGAGAATGCTTGGAAAACCCACTAGGTTGCTTTGAAATTTATGAGGAGAAATACATTTTAACATCAGACCCAAAATTATAACTCAGTTATGAAGGCTCTCAGAAAAAACTGCTCGATTAAAGAATGAAAGATGAATAATTACCTCAGTTATCAAGTGGAGGCCAGGCATTTCAGTGGAGTCAGCATTAGTGCTCTGGAGGAACTATCTCACCATGCTAAACTGCTTAGCACATTGCAGGATGCTTAGCTGCCCTCATCTCTGGGAACTAGGTACAAGAATCACCATGTCCAACCTCAGGAGCTCCCTGTGGGATGCTGCTCTTCTGAGGCAACAATTCCAGCCCATGGGACTCATAATTGCCATGCAGCCTCAGAGTTACTGCTCCTGTGGGTCTTCTACAGCCTCTGCAGGATAAAACCCTCCCTCTTCCAGTGTGCTTAGCACCTGTGGCGTCCTTGGCTCAGTGCTCTTGGAATCTTATAGAAAGAAGCTCCACTCCACAATGAAGTGTGCCCGTCCTGGTTAGTGTGTCTGCATGCTCCTGAAACTGATCTTGGATTCCCAACATCACCAGTGCTTTGGTCCCTGCTGTATGCAAATGGTAGCTTTTTCTTATCAGATCCCAACTGGCAGGTACTTTGTAACTGATAGAGTTATGGAGTCAAAGAAGGATTCAAACTGTCACCTATGGAATACTAGACATTAAATATCAGGACTCTTACAGGATCCAAATAGACTTAGGATCTCTCACACCTCCTTCAAACTGAAACTAGACACTGCAAGTAGGGATAGTTGAGTGCAGAGCAGAGGCCAGTGTGTGTCCTTCTAGGCCAGGAACATGCCGATCACATGATAGCAAGTCATGTGGAGGGTGTATGTCCCATTCCATTTCTCCCTGGTCCAGCCACCAGGAGCATTAACTGCACCTCTTCTGGGGACAATAGAAAAGGGTTAGGGTTTCTTCCTCCCATGTCTTAAAGGCTCAATATAGATTAAAGAGAAAAAGAATTACCCCTTTTAATATTTTATGCATTATTTCATGTATCATTATATTTAGTTATTTTCTCATTTTACAGTTATAAAATGAAGTCCTACAGCCTTGGATAATTAAGTACCTTGCTTAGGACACCCTGCTAATTAACAAATGACTGACCCAAAATTTGACCCAGTTTACCTCATTATCAAATCTGTGTGTGTGTCCATGTGTGTGTGCACATCACACATCTATATGCATATTTATTTACATCCTCATATAAATGTGAGTATATGTATGTATTACATTACATTTAGATATAAATATGGTTGCCTGTGTATGTGCATAGATAGTTATCCAATTGGAGTTCTTAGTTCTCAATCATGTTTGGTTGAGACCTCTTAAGAGTGGGCATTCTGGCAGCTTCATACTACAGACTAGACAAAGGACACCAGTTGCTTGTACATCATAAAGTCCATACTTTATGGATTATGCATGTCTTTATTTCAAGCATTGTATTAATTTCCCACGGATGCAATAAGCAATGTAGCTTCCACAGTGGAAATGTGTTACTTCCAAGATCTGGAGCTAGAAGTTCAGGACAAGGTTTTGTATTTTCTCCTGAGGGATCTCTTGGACTGCAGGCAGTTAGGTGCCTTATCATTGTCCTCACTGTATTCCCTCTGTGTACTCCATCCCTGGTATTTCTTTCTGTTCACTGTCCTCTGCTAGAAGGACACCAGACACATTGGATCAGGATCTACCCTATGGCCTTTTATTAACATAGTCACCTTTCTCCAAGTATAGTCATGTTTGAGGTGCTAGGGTTTGCAGATCAACATATGCATTTTTGGTGGACAAAATTCAGCCCTTAACAAATACAGTGAAGTTAAAATATCAGAAATACTGGAGTAGGACTTAAAACAAGCTTTCCCAGCCTTAATTAATCCCTCTTCTCCCTCCCCTTTAGCTTTAACTTCTTGTACTGGTACAGATAAGATTTGGCAACCGTCCTGTAAACAGAGTTTATGTCATTTTATTCTTGTAAGATTCATAGGCTCTGTCTCAGTCAAGGTTAAGTTATAATAGCTTTTGATTACTTTGTCTCGCTTCTGTACCTCCCTCCCTCCCCCCAGTTTCTAAAGACCAAGTCCTTCGGGGAAATGTACAAAATCTAGAACCTTTCCTCTAATACTCACTCAGTCTTTCTGGACATCATAATGTCACCCTGAGCCAGTGTGTACCTAAAACCCAATAAACCTTCCTGTTTCCCAGTCAGTCTCTCAGATGTCTTGGATTCTGCAACACCACCACCTTGGGAGAAAGTGGGAAAGAATATAGCAGTTAACAGAAACCTCGAAATGTTTTACCAAATCTGCTTTTTGGAGAGGAAAGATGAAGCCCAGAGAATAAATCATTCAAGCTCTCAAGAGTAGACTGGCCCATTGGTGTTATGGACCATAATTCATGTGCAAGACCTTGGGAATTCTGGTGGGTATAGAGTGTGTGTATCTGTGTATGTGTGTGTGTGTGTGTACATGCACACTTAGATGGTGAAAGGAAGACGAATCAAGTGGGAAAAGAAATGCCTTTCAACGTCATTTATTTGTGTCTTACACTTACAAATTGAGGCACTTTTTTTCTTTTGCTCCATGAAACTCCAGTAACAAACTGCAGATTCTAATCTAGACCACTGGGTGGCAGTAAAAAGAAATGTCTGCAAAGAGAGAAGAAATTCCTTCAGAATTACAGTAAGTTTTATAGACCAAGACAACTGCAGTGGTAAAACATTATGGTGTATCAATTGGCATATTTGCTGATCAAATCTTTATAAGGTTTGAATAGTCTCGTAAATATTGGGCTCTGTAGTTTGGCCTATTCATGCTTCATACTTCTGTTTAAGACATTTTGGAGGAATAGGAACCCAGCAAATGGTGGCAATATCAAAGCAATATGCCACTGTCAATGTGTTTTGCTGTGATTGAGAGAAAATATATATCTTGTGATTAGAAAAACTACCCAAACAAGTAGAATCTGCTGTATTCAGAGCTGAGCTCGTTGCCCACACAAAGCACAGCCCAGGCTGGAGTTAACCAGCAACTATGAAGAACTGCTACTTGATTTTGTGAGAGTCAATTTCCTTACTGTTTCCTTACTATTTCCATAATCTCATTATGCAGGGATCCTTTTCATTGATTTATAAATGGTTCTTGGCCGATGAAAAATATCAGGCTTTCTGATAAATGCATGAAATCTGAGGGCCTTCCATCAAAATATTAAAACAGGCCTACCATCAAAATACTAGTCTTACACAGTTGATGGAAAGACTGAGCTGATGATGCCCATGTGCATTGAACACTGAGGAAATTGAAGCCTAGATGTGAAGTGACTAACCCACAGACACACGACTAAGGAATGGGCTGCCCACACTGTGAGACGGGCTTTCCATGGCATGGAGTGTGGAACCGGTCACTCTTTGGAACTCACTCAAAAAATGCTTAGTGTCCAGAATGTGTGACATAGCTAATCTTCCCTCTGCTTTTGTTGTGTACACTATTTCAGAAAAGGAACAAACCAGAACTCCTTGAAAAGATGACCCCTCATTATGTGGTGGCTGTTGTCTCATACTCCTGGACAAAGATCTCAGCTCTTTTCAATCTGAGCACAATTCTGCCCTGGAGACATCTTTCATCTGCAAACTGGTGTAGTCAAGTAATTGGCTCTGCCTCACCACCGTGATGTGGGCAGCCATCCCCAATCATAGGCTTCCTGCTCTGGAGCCAGCTTAATGTGGACTGAAACTGTGAGACAAAATAGACCTCTCCTCTATTAAGTTTGATGTTTGGGTATTGTGTCTCAGCCTGTGACTCCTACAGTGAGACAGTGTCAGCAGACCTGAGTGATAGAACCTGGCACTCTGAACTTTCCCTGCTAGAGAACTCTTATCTATGCATTGCGTGTTGTATTCTATACAATTGGGAAGAAAGATAAGAACTCATTTTCATGTTACTGAAACAATTCAGCATATTTCAAGATTTAATGAGGTCTGAATTTCCCATTGGTTCTGTTTACACTGAGAAATGCATTCATTTGGCAGCTTCCTGGGTACCTACGAACAAATGCTGACTTGTGACATTAGCTGCTTTAGAGATCCCTTGGTTCTCCTGAGTTTATCTACTACAGAATTTCAGGACCTGGGTGTACAAATTTTGTGGTAAGCCATGTGTTTGCATGTCACATGCATTCTTAGTGCTCCTTCTCCTTGCTGATTCTCTGTCTAAGCTATCTTGCTGTGCATTCGTCAAGGAAATGCGTCATTTTCAATTTGAAGACAATGAATCAAGTAAGAGAAATGTAAGCACTCAAATTCATTGAAAAATATATTGGAAGCAGTTTAAAAATGAGAATATTTGTATTTGGTCTATAGCAAGCAGAGTATTTTTAAAAATCAATAACAAGAACAACAACTAATGGTGGCAATATCTTCTCAGACTTATAGGGATATTTAAGAGTAAAATGATGTAAGTGATGGGAAACACTATGAAAAATAAAAGCTCTATGCAACACAAGATATTATGATTATTGTATGATTGTCTTTAAGCAAAGCTAAAAGCAAGCCTCTGTCTCCCTCAGGACAAGATGTCATCGCTGATAAATCACGTGTGTAATTTCCAGTGAGTGTATTAGGGTATCTGCAGATCTCCAGCTCTAGTGTTCACATTCTTTCCATTGCATAGTGCATGGAAGAGGCCAAGGGCAAGATAAGCCTCTCAGGGTGTTTGTTTTCCCCTCTTTGACATGTGGATCAATATAATTAATAATGATTGCTATCTGCAGAGCAATGCTAAACTGAGTTATGAAGCATCTTGTATTTAACATTTTATTTGATTTTCCTAATACCCTTGTTAAGTGTTTTATTTTATTGATGAGGAATGCAGCACAGAGACATACAAGCCACACAGCTCAAGTTTGGTGAGAATCTGTAGAAATTCACACATCTTAGCATTGGATGCACTAAAGGGAGAACACACAGATTTAGACTCCCTGGCATGTGTTTATCTACCTTTTTACTTGGAGAATCTCTTGATAGAGTGAAAATCCCATGTATAAGACCATGGGTAGGAATAAGGCCAGTTACTGCCAATCACAATCTGGTTCCATTGATTAAATCAGAGGGTGATTATGGATAGTGATCTGGGCCTTGAGAAGGCACAGTATTTGTATTATGCAGAAGTGGAGAGAGGGTGTCGGGGTGTAGGAAGCCTCAAACATATAGTCTGATAGCAAAGCATGGAACCACCAAAGTTCCCAGAGGCAAGAGATGGTTAAGGCTCAGAAAACATCCTCATGCTCAGCAACTCCTGACCCTGGAGCCTTCCCACTCTGGCTAGGTAATAGTCAATAAATAGTATTTTACCACTGGAGTTAGAATTGGAAAAAATCAGAGGTAAATTTTTGGTGTCTGCAAATAAAAAAGTTTCTGATTCATATAACATGTGACAAAGTGTGTTTATTTGTGTTATCTTCAGTTCTTACAACAACCTGAGAGTGATTATCCTTGGGAATAACTCTTCCTAATAGAAACAAAGAAGACCTCATTGCACTCTTGATAGTCTCACTCAGAGTTTGAGACTCCATGGACTTGCTTTGTACATCACACCCTGCAAGACACAGAAAGCGTAACCAGACCTAAAGTTCATGATAATGAACTTTGATTTTACGTACAACAAAAGCAGATAATAATGTTAGTAAATTCTCTTTATTTATTCTGCATCAGTTAAAGAAAGTATTCTTGGAAAAAAGTTTTCCAAACTATTTATTAAAGCATATTTATATAAGTACAGAGTTTATTTTACAGTTATTTTAATTTGAATCTAAAACACATTTTTACATATTCACGCTTCTTTGCAACAGAACTTTAATCACAATTGTGCTTTCTACTTGATATGTGCAATGTAGTTTCCCTTGTCAGACAGTATACTTTATTGTGTTCCTAACTTGATTATCTTTCCAATTAGATTGTGAAGTCCAGGAGGGTGTGTGGCATGCTGTTACAGTAATAGCAATGATAATAATAATGATGATTATCCTGTGGATGTTAACAAAGGTCCAATTAATAAGTGCATATATAAATGGATTTGAATAACTGTGAAACAACTCTAAATAGTTATAATACAATTCGATTACTAATGTGTTAGAGTGTATTGCAGTACACAATGTTGGCCCTTCATTCGGCCTCAGCACATAGAGCTTTCTGGGGCCAGTCTGCTTGTCAGAGTCTCTCACGCCACTCCTTGTTTTTCTTGGCTCCAGGTGTTCACAGCTTTATAACTGTGGACTTGGGGGTCACTGTGGACTGAATTCAGCTCTCCAGCATCTAATAGACTATGACATTGTACCTCAGTAATGTGTGACCTGAAGATAACCTTTAACATCTGGGAATGTAACAAACTACTTCATAAATGTGTGATGAGGATTAATTGAGGCAAAGCTATATAATCACCCAGTAAGTGAACTGACCTAGTTTTAATGAGAGCTCCTCAAAGAGTAGGGAGCTGACCATGAAAGTAAAAAATCATGAGTGAAGACTCAAGTGCTGTCACTGTGAAGGGGCTGGCAGGGAAAGGCGGTGCCTGTTGAAGGGCTTTCTGAATCAGATAGAGCAGGTTCCAGGCAAGCTCTTGCCAGTTTGGGAAAGATGTTTTCCTCAGTAATGGAAAAGAATGCAACTGGTCTTGGGAGTGAGGGAGTATTTTTCTTGATGAGTTGCTTTCAGCACACATGTGCACATGATTTTAGAACCCACCATCTATACTTGCAAGTACAAATCCCCAGACATTTCCCTTGCATACCCCAGTCCAAAGAGCCCTGCAGGAAATCGAGCCATCTCTGTATCTGATTGCTTTGTTTTTCTTTTCCCTGTTGACTTTGTCACTATTCATCAAAGAGAAAAAAAAGCGAATTTGGGAAGTAGTCCTGCTTTTTATTTAGTCTTTGGAACCCAAATCTAAATAGCTATCTACGGACTACTGTGCTTGTTGTGGAGAGTAGCAGTTAAGAACATGGTCTGAACTGGACTTAATTCAAGTCCTTGCCTTAGGTGCTGTGACTTTGCCCAAGGTTATCTAACCCCAGGAAGCCTTACTATACTCACCTATATAACAGGTATGGAATGCCCACCTAGCAGGATAAAATAACAGTCCAGAACCTGGTACTCGGGTTCCTGGATTGCTTCAACTGAACATATCTGTGAATGTGTGAGTCCAGTAGCTGGCAGGGTAGATGTTGTACAGCAGCCTATGTTTCCTTCCCACCTTTCCTTGTATACTACCTTCTCTTTTTTCTGTCTTTACCAAACATGTTTTGATCATTTACCAAGATCTCACTATTGAACAATTGAAATTGGTACACAAAATACTTTTATGTATATTCATATTATATTTATATATTTTAATTTTACAAAGAATATTTTGTTTTATTTCAATTCAGAAATGCACAAATCAAAATGATTGATGAATTTGTAAAGTACAAGTACCTATGTAACTAATACATCGTCAAAGAAAAAGCCTTTGTTTATGCTCCCCCATGCCTCATCCTGCACTGAGATTCATGTTTTTTGACTTCCAATAGCCTGGCCTGGCTTTGCCAGTTTTGAGCTTTATTTAATGGAATCATATATTGTGTTAACTCCTGTGTGTGACTTGTTTCACTCAATTATGTTTGTGGGATTTATCTCATGTTGTTTCATGTAGTGAGTTTATTTTATTTTTTCCATTCTACTATTGGAGGGCATATGAATTTTTCAGTTTAGAGATACTGTGAATTCTTGTGCTTTCTTTTCATGCCAGGACAAAAATGAATCACATTTCTGTTGTCTCTGTACCTAGAACCCAAACTGCTGTGGTCTAGAGTTTATGCATTTACTCTTGTAGCTTGACTTTTCACTCTCTGAATGCTATCTAATGGTGCATGCTATTAATTTGAACATAATCTAACATGTTTTTTAAAGTATTGATTTTGTGACCTGATTAATAAATTTCTGTTATTTATCTTAAATTCACAAGGACATCTTTTGCTTTTGTCTAGATGCCTTAACCTTCTGCATTTTAAAATTGTGATCTGCATTCCCTGAGAATTGGTTTTCATTTTTTGTTTCTGGGGAAAAATCAAGAATCTTTTTTTTTTTTTTTGGAACAATTTTCAATTGAACCAGTAGCATTTGCAAAGATTATATGTCCTAATAGTATTATGCAGAGACAGCTGTGAAAATCAAGCAAGCATATATATGTAGGTATGATTTTGAATTCCCTCCTAATACCACACATCAAACCTTCAAGATCTTAATTAATTAAATGTCTTGTTAAGCCTTAGGTGAATCTCCTAGTACTGTCTTTTTCATTATTATCTTAGTTATTCTCAGCCTTTTTCATTTCTACAAAATTTTATAATCAACTGATCATTTTCTACAAATAGAATAAATAGTGTATTTGGGGATATTGAATGAGATAGTATTGAATCAGTAGGACCATTTTGGGAAGAACTGGCATTTTTACACTGGGAAAATGAGCAGGAGCATGGAAGAAAATAGCTGCCCATTTATCTCAGTTATTTTTAATTTCTCTCAATAACCATTTTATGACTATGAGTGTAGAGGTCATAAACATTATTTCATTATATTTTCCTAAGTACTTCATGTCTTTGATGGTATTGAAAATGGTATTATTTTTAAATTTTTATTTTCTTTTAAAACACTTATTTTGCATTTGTTGTTGCTACGTAACATAATTATTTTACATTAATCCTGCTAATCTCAAGTACTAGATCTATTGGTATATTCATTTGGATTGTCTATTGTATGCAATCATGATATCTGTTAATAAGGATATCTTAAATTCTTCCATAGTAATTGTTCTGCTTTTAGCTTCTCTTGCCTCTTTTACCAGGCAAGTCTTCAGAACAATATTGATTAGAAATGGGACTATTAAGTAGCTCTTATCTCACTCACAAACTCAGGGAGAAAGTTTCCACTATTTGACTTTATAGTACAATATTGAATAGATTTTCAAAATAGTGTTTATCAAATTAAGTTTACTCTATTCCAAACTTGCCAGAAGTTTTCAGAATAAAGGGCTTTGAATTTTATAAAATGCTCTGTCAGTTGAGATTACCATATGATTTTATTCTTTATTCTGTTATATCTGAGAAATTCATAGACTGAACTTTGAGAAATAAACCAACCAGGAATTGTTATTTCTGGAATAAACTCTACTTGGACTTGGTATAAAATCACCTTTACACAATTGTGGATTGGACTTATCAATATTTTCTTTATAATTTTTAACATTTTTGAGAGCAAGAGTTCATATTTTCCTTTTTTTCTTTTTAAATCCTTGCCTGGTTATGGCTGGCCTCAAGGTTATGCTGGCTTCACAAAGTTATGTCCTTTTCTAATTCTATTTGTAGAAGGTTAATGATACTTCCTTCTTACATATGTGAGAAAACTAACCAGTGAAGCTGTTTGAACCTGGGATATTTCTGGCAGAAATTATAATAAGAGACTTAGCTTTTCAAACAGATATAGATCTTTCTAATTTCCTACTTATTCCTTTGTCTATTTGAACTTTTTTTAAAAAGAAATTTGGCAATTTAATTTGTTTGCTTATTTTCATAATAATATTAATAATAGCTTGTAGTATTTTTTTGAAATGATCAGTAGGGTGTGTTGTGATATGGTCATTTTCTTTTTTTTTTATTTAAAGAGGGGGGAAAGCAAAACAGAAAAAAGGGTAGAAACAATACAGAATTTCAAAAAAAAATAAACAGTAAGAAATCACTATTTGATACATTACATATTGTCTTCTTGGATATAGTTGTTCCAGTTACAAAATTAAAGCATACAAAGTGGACATTCAAACAGTGAGGCTGCAAACAGTTCTGTTCACCAATCCAACAAAAACTTAGTAACATGGTTATCAATCCTACACACTTAAGGTTACATACAGTTATCTCTTTTAGAGCACTTTCTTTTCCTCCTCTTGCTTTTTTTTTTAATTGTTTTATTTAAAGAAAAAATTTTGAAATGGAAAGAGGGTAGAAACAATACAAAATCTCAAAAACAAAACAGAAAAAAAACCCAAAAATAGTAACCAGTAAAAAGTCACTAGTTGATGATTACATACTTTCTTCTTAGATGCAGTTGTTCAAGTTACAAAAGTAAAGTCCACAAAGTGGACATCGAAAAGGTGATACTGCAGTCAGTTTTGCTCATCCATCCAACTAAAACTTTAGCAACATGGTTATTAATTCCACACACCCAAACATACATGCAGTTATATCCTTTAGAATACTCTCTTTTCCTTTTTTTATCTTTATAATAACTATAATCGATTCTCATAATTAGAAGTTCTACACATGTATAAGTCTCTACACATATACCAAGCCTTTCTGTATTAGAGGGAGAACCAAATCAAAACAGTCAGCAATACAAATTCCTAGAGAAACACAAAATGAAAAGAACATACAAAAACACAACACTAGGTGATCTATGGTAGTCACTCTGATGTCTCTTGTTATTTTCAATAAAATTGTCTATATCGTCAAATATAATATAAACTTAGCATTGCTTTACACTATTAATAAAATTTAAACATTGGAGACATTATAGGACTTCAAAAGCAGTTAACAATCAAACCAGAATGGGTATCCTATTGAATCCTGTCATCTTCAGAGTAGTTGCCCCTACTCTCAGTCTCAACACTCTCAAGTATACCAGATTCAAATAAAATCAGTCAAGATAAAACAGTGATATAACCAATTTTCTCTGTCTTATCTCTGCCATGTTATTTTTCTGTTGTTATTTGTTTACTTTTCTCCTTCATTCCACTGTCTGCCCCTTTCTTTGAGGCCTTTCTGCCATTATTCCTGGAACCCTGGTGGTTTTCTTCTCTCTCTCTAGAATGTCCTTCAATATTCTTTGCAGGGTTGGATTGGTGGTCAAAAACTCCCCCAGTTCCTCTTTGTTGTGGAAATATCTTGTCTCTCCATTAATTTTGAGAGACAGTTTTGAAGGGTACATCATTCTGGGTTGGAGGTTATTTTCTTTCAGGGCTTGGAAGATTTCACTCCAAGCTCTTCTTGATTTGATGGTTTTCATTGAGAAGTCCACTGTGATTTTGATGAGTTTTCCTTTATAGGTAATCTGTTTCTTTTCTCTGACTGCTTTTAATATTCTGTTCTTGTGGCAGATTTCTGGGATCCTGATTATTATATGTCTGGGTGTAGATCTGTTTGGGTTGTAGCTGGATGA